>JARGYV010117933.1:0-26641 GCA_029532675.1 Ornithodoros moubata | reverse complement strand
CTAATAATTCTGCAGCACAAGCTTGCCAGAATAGTGAGAAAATGTATGACGCGTCAGAACCACTGTTTGACAGCCCCATGGAAACAACGTAACTTAGTGACACCGTTTTGTTTGTTCAGTCGTGATTGAGTGCTTTGTCTTCCTTGCTATCAACAACGGGGGAGTTAATGCTTAAATAAAATATATATTCTCCTGGCTAAAATGTCTGACTCACTTTTGTAAACACCTAAGTCCTTTTAAAGAATCAAAGGGTCATATTACAATGGGATTGCGTAGGAGCGTGGAAAAGCCTTCTTCCCTCCATGTCCTTACGCGCCCCCTCCGTCTGTCAGCGCCGCCACACCACACGTCCACAAAGATACGAGGATTTCAAATAATAAACTTTTCAAACAATTTATTGTCCCAAACGCCTGTTTCGAAAGAAGTATGGTTCCGGTTTTGGAACGGATATGACGTTGCTTGTGGCAGCAGCCATGGCCATGAGGAAAATATCCGAGCGGCGTTTGTCGAGAGATCGCACTTCTGCTTCTGCCTCTTCTGCCCGTTGCTGCGCTGCTATTTATCAACAAACGGAATCAGCCCTACCGTCGGATGGTCCGTGTATCCGTTAAGCACACCTCCGATTCCACATGAAGAGGTTACGCACCACTCCGTGATGCTAAAGAGGTGAAGTCCGATGCTGTGTTTATTCACGAGAACCGCTAAGTGCGTACCTTTCTGCTCGCAGGCCCGCTTCTTAATTGATCCCCATGTTCCGTGCCTCTGTCGAGCATTGAGCGATAACGTATTATCTCTTCCTGCAAGGAGCTTCTACGATAGCGTGCACGCATTACTGATGTTTACAGAATGTGGCAAATGGCGTGAATGAAAGTGCTTCTGTACCCTCGCTGTTATAATTTTCATTCCCAGCAAGTGTTTTGCGCCGCAATCACGAACCTTCGCAGTTTCTCTCTGTCCTTCACTTGATTGGCGTTGTAGCATTGTAGTGGAACAATTACGCGACTATTGAAACGTCGTCTGGCTTGTTGAGACCTCATTTTCTTTTCAGGCTGAGGCCAGAGGATGGGTGCAATGTCATAACTGCGTGAATACACCGGCATAAAAATGAGTTGGGCGCCGGGAAGCTCGAACAGTGCTGCTCCTCAAATTACGTAAGTATTGTACATGTTTTTGCGAGCTACTGGAGTGTAACCTCTTTAGGTCCTGTCACTGTCACTGTTTTTGCGAGGCCGTTTCATAGAGGAGGTGTCTGATCGTGCCAAGCGCACGAATGGCGTGTATGCGTCACGGACTTTGTGTGGCTGTTTTTGCACAAGAAGCATTTTTCCACTCAGATCGCAGACATGCATTCCTGTGGCTGCTATGATCTGACAAAGTACGACAAACATCAAGTAGTAAGTTTATTGGTCGTGTGTGGTTGCGGAGCTTGTGTTTGATTAGGTTATTGAATTGTGGAGCATGCACAAGCTGACGTTTACGTAGTTCTGGTTTGGTGTGGAATGCTACGTTTAGTTACATGGAACTAACATTGGTTAGCCTTGAGGTACTGTGACATGTACATGAAAGGCATGCATGAATAAATTTCACTATCCTTACAAAAAGCCTTGTGACTGTGGACATGATCATGCTGGTACAACATCACATTCTTCATAATTTATACTAGATTTTTATTGCTGTCATTGTCTCATGGAGCTATGTATAGAAATCAGTATAATGTCTTCCTAAGCAAGGGTTGCTTTTCAGAAATTAAGAAAAGTTGCTTTCAAATATTCGCATGTATATGTGCATGTCTCTTGGCACGTATATTGGGCTATGTGTGAGCCCAATCAGAAAATGTTGTAGGTGAAAGCCTTTTATTGGAGATTACGGTGCATTAATATGCATGGCATGTCTTCGAAGTGTGAGCGAGAAGATTAAACTATACTTGCAATCAACAGACATAGCACTAAAATGCTAAGCACCTCAGGAAACTTGACTCACTGCCAACACGCTGTGATTGCACAAAACCTTCGGTAGCATATGGCCTCCATGGCCTCAGCAAGTGCCAAATGCAAGCTGATTAGATTATCAATCAGTGATTTTCAAAAACACGCAAAAAAGTTGTACTGGTGCCACATACTTGCGAGTGTAAGAAGCAGAGAAACTTGCAAAGTGCATTGATAATATTTTCTTTTAATATTTCACACACAAACAAAACTTAGTAAATAAATACTGTAGCAAGCTGGCTAAGATTTCATTGTAATATGTTTGAAGTTGTAAAATGGCAGAGCTGCACAAGCTGTGCTCTATTTCAAAGCCGAAGCTGGTGCGGTAACTGACGACTGTTCCTTACAAATTCCGGTGGAAGATTGCCACATTGCAAGACATCCTATTGAGTTTTGTGCCTCGGTATTAAAACGTGCTTGCTGCTAAGCCAGGATTAGGCAGTTGTTTCGGAAACCTAGACAAATGCATCCCCTTTTGTGTATATTTGAAAAGGCCCCCGTGGCCCCAAGAAAACCTACGAAATGTGGAACTGCCCTGCAAGCTCAAACCGTTCGAAAAATCTCTTATTTCCGCTCCTCTTTGTATTGCGGGCTTATGTTCTGCGACCGTGTGTCAGGAGCCAGCCGAAAATCGTATCAAAAGTGCTCAAAATTGTTGCCACCTCATACGACAAAGCAGAAGGTAATCTGGACACTGCCATTCCTCGACACGCAATGCAGGAGGGAAGACGCCCTTACCGCAGCGAGCACTGACGACCTGCTCCCGCTCGCCAACCTTGCGGGACCCTCTCTGGAGCAAGACGTGAGCCTTCCGGCCACGGCCACTGCGTCACAGAACACAACTCCTCGCGACAGTCCCCAGTCTACGCCAGGGATCGCAAGGCGCCTCTCGAACGCACCTGCGCTGCGCTTGAACTTGGACGACACCACGTGGAGCACGGTGAGGCCTGTCAAACCAATCAGCACCATTTCACGTGGCTCCAAAGATGGGCCCGCATCGAGAAACAAGAAGGGAATCAGGACAAAGGTGAGGTGATTATATTTTAGGTGATGGGGGAAAAGTTGGGGTGAGGTTAATGTTGTATGCATTGAAATACTTTGGAAATGCTTGTGGGAGGTCAGTATGTGTAGTGTGTTGAGGGCAATCTTAAACTCTCTCAGCAAAGTAACTGACCAGAATTTGTTGATGAACTGTTAATGAGAAATTCTTAAAAATGCTGGGGTTGCAAATACCCAGCAACTCTCTAAGACATCACACTTCGACAGTTCCCGAAAAGTGTTACGCTTCGAATTATAGACATGGGAATAAAAAGAGGAGGAGACTGGAGCGTTTGCATGCTCATGGCCAAATTAAGCAAAGCTGTTGTCTCAGTTTCATTTTCATTGTTGATCCAAAACCGTGCTATCAGTTGAAGCTTCCATTTTGTCGACTGCTTTTGACGAAGTCGACAGTGTCATTAGAAAATGCGTAGGGCTGTGCAATCTTGGCTTTTTGCTTAAACTTTGTAAACTAGTCACAAAATATATGCGCAACTGGAGGTTTACAGACATGGTAAGCAAAAATGGCATGGCTCGATCTCCAGTTAGTGTGAATAAAAGAAGTAGCTGAAACATGCAAAATTCACTGCCTGGAGGTTGTTTGCTTACACATCACGTGTACGTACGCAGACAAGCTCGTAAGGAAAGTGCATCACAAAATACGTCTTAAGTAAGAAGCCAAGATGATGTTTTGGTCGCATTTCTGATACGAGTCAAGTTCCTTTACAACAAAGCAAAAAAAGAAAAGTAATAAACGTTGTAATGATTGGTCTTGATCCTGTAAACGACACAAGAACAGAAAATGCAGTATTATTTGAGTAGAGTCAATTAGGAAAATGACATGACGCTTTATTCATGACTTGTTACACTACGTTCGAGGGCATACTACTACTGGTTCTAGTGCGTGTAACATTTATAAAACGGGTTAATAACCACTCGCGTTGTTGCAGACGAACTGAGCACATGCGCGAGTCCTCACGCTTTGTTTATAGCGCGCTTTACCAAATAGATAAGCAGTGGCGCCACCGTCGCCGTCTTAGGCAAGACAGTTCTTGTTTCGAAATCCGACCCCACGGCGCGAATGTCCACCAAAATCAAATCTGCAAAATGACTGTCCGTCGGAGGGGGAAAGTACAACATGATCCCTTGCGTTCAAACGACGAGTGAAAACGTAATGAGAAACGTATTTATTTCGTGGTAAAGAAAATATGCGCGTTTCTTTCAAGCGGCTTATGTACCCATCTTCTCCAGCAGCGAGTCAGTATCACATGGTCTGTGCAGGGTCAATGCCTTCGTTCGCAGCTTTCACTAATCCGATTGCAACACTGTCCGTTATTGCCTGGTAGGCCCGCGTGGTCCCTTCCTTTCTGTGACGAGCACGAAAGTGTGCGGGCGCGTCACTTTGTTGAAGACGTTGTAGAGCGACATGACGACGTCTGATCGTTCGACAGTTTCTTTTAAGACCCCATTATGTACGTCCTGGACTTCATCGAGACGGCCGGGAGTTCGCTTTGTTACTTCGGTACGTTCGGAATTCGCTTTTGAAAAATCGAAATATGCATTAGCACCATGAGGCCTCCACCAAACAGGCAAAGAATTGCGTTTCGTAGTTGTGTTTTTGTTTTTAAAAAAGGCGCTCGTTGTAAAGAAGCTTGTAAAGGTGGTGTATAAGCAACACCGTTACGCAGTGACAGAAATTTGTGGCCTTCTGTTAGATGATTGTGATGACTGCATCTGAAGAAGTGTTGCTCATAGCACTAAGTGTCTGTCACAGGAGGTTTCACGCATTTCTCGTGCATTTCATGCGTTTTTACGCATTATTGGTCATGAAAATAATTTTCGTGCGTAAAGAAACGTTCTCCCTCACGCAGACGCATTGATTTCCTTCCAGGCATCCAAAGTGATGGCCCTCATGAGACAGAGTCGAACCCCCGAATTCCGGTTTCGCCTCGTCCTCATTGTCCTCTTCCTCAGCATCATCAGCATAGTTGTCTTGACCTGGCACTTACACGAGGCATTCCAAGAAGCCCTTCGGCAGTCAACCAAGTCCGACTTTTTGTCTGGCACGCGTGAACTTCGCCTCTTGGACCATGGTGGCCGGACGTTACTCCTTGGCTCCCTCGGTCAAGCCATCCCCCCCGCACTCGAAGCACACGTCTGCCCTTTACTTCGGCCCGGCTACTGCTTCGAGTGGAAGTACCGTGCAAGGCTTCGAGTCCACTTTGAACCCAAGGACACGTCTAGAGACGTGGTTTGTTACGGTGTCTACTGGCGTGCGGCCTCCGTCCACACAGAGTTGGTGGACTGCTACGACCTCGGTGGGGCCGAGTGGTTTGGAATGGGCGAGGTTGAAAACTTGACGTGGCCACTGTCGAACTTGCAGCTCAACACTATGGCATTCGAGACCGGGGAAGCGGATCCCTTGGGCTCTGTGTTGGAGCCCTATTGGCTGTCTTCACTGGGTGTCTCGATCGTTGCGAGCACACACCAGTCGTTGATGTTCAGTTTCAATGCTTCCGGAAACAATAAACTTTGCCTCGCTTCTAAAGACAACTTGAACTACACTTTGTGCACCGGGCCAAACATCCTGGCCATTCATAATGCATCACGTCCACGGAAGGAGGTGAACGAGACGATTGTGGACAAGGAGGAGACGTTTGTGAAGCACCCGGTGCTGGTCCCGAGGCGCGGCGATGACGGAAATTTGACACAGGCGACAGTACACGAGTATGCAAATCGTTTCGTGAACCATGGGTTCAATGGTGGATTTGTGCTCATCAGACAGGGCTGGCAAAAGAGTCAAGGGGATCTGACCTTCTCGAAGGATGCCTTTCCGCATCCTGGCGAAATTGTGAGGATATTGCACAACAAGGGAAACAGAGTTCTTTTGGACGTTCATCCGTACTTCTGCCTCAGCTCTCTGAACTTCAGGTAAGTAACGGCTGTGCCTTCTGCAGACTTTTGCTTGCACTTATGAAAGTGGAAACAGTACTTATGTTGTGTCATGTCACCAAATATGACATTTTTCTTTCAACGTTCAGGACTGCTATGGATGGGGAGTACCTCCTGGCTGACCAAAACAAGGTCCCCCTCCTGACTCGGTGGAACGGCAGCCTCTGTGCCGTCGTTAACCTCTTTGACGAACGGGCAGCTGAATGGTTTCTAGAGCAGCTGAAGCACTTACGCACCCATTTCGGCATCGATGGGTTTGTGTTCCGGGGGGGTCAGGCGCGTGCCTTGCCTTACGGGCAGGGGCGCTGGGCATCTTCGTTTTTGAGCAAGTATTTAGAAGTCTCCGCAAAGAGTTCTCCTCACATTGGGGCACCCGGTGGGGTCAGCGCAGCCGGGTTTGTGACCCTGGCTCCTCAGCCATCTACTTGGGCTGCCTTGCAGAGCATCCTGCCCAAGGTTAGTGACGATAACTGTACCTAATTTGCAGTGTTTGGCTTGAGGCAAGTACTATCGTGTGTGATGATCTTGTAGGTGCTCACCCTTGGTCTTCTGGGCCATCGTGTCGTGAACCCGGGGTGCGTCGGGGGAGATCTGGTCGCCCCCGGAACGAAACCGGACCGTGAGCTTTACTTTCGCTGGTGGCAGCTGGCAGTATTCCTTCCTGTCCTGCAGTTCTCTGTTCTTCCCAGTGATTACAACGATGACTTTGAGCTTACGAAGGTAGGCTCACTCTGAAGTAGTAGTACCATGATGAAATACTGTATTTGACCAAGCTATCTGAACTGTACCACGGGAATGTTCGTTTCTAGTGTTATATAGAGAATATCATATATATACTTGTATGTTTAACTTCCTATCCCCTGCAATACGTTCTTTCCATCCCTCCGCACGGTTTATAAGAGCAGTCTTTTGACGTTACTTGACGGTCCACAGGTTTCCAGAGTCCTGACTCAGTTCCGAAAGACCAGGGTGGAGCCGGCTATTCGGGAAGCTCTGATGCAAGACGCCCCAATTGTGCGCCCTCTTTGGTGGTTGGACCCTCACGACAGCAACACGTACGGTGCTGGACACCAGTTTGCAGTGGGGGACCGTCTCATCGTTGCACCAGTGCTGGAGCCCGGTCGCAACTCCACTTACGTGTACCTCCCCCACGGGTGGTGGTGCGAAGACAAGAAGTTGCACAGGGGTGGCAAGTGGATCAGCGTTGCCGCCCCTCTCGAGAAGGTTACCTACTTCACTCGTTCGGAGAAGTGCTGATCCGGCCTCTTCGGAGAAGGCTGTTGATGCGTTCGCAACAGCAGGATGCACGGAACATCCACACAAGCGCTGTATCGTACTCAACAGAGTATTGGTGTCTCTGGTCACAGCATTTTAAATCGGCAGGTGTACCTTTTTTTACCATGATCCAGCCAGTTCTGTCAAAATGTTTGCAACAAGGTCTACAAAAATTGTAATGGTTGTGCAGTAACCAAGAACGTTTGACTTACTTGCGAGTTTGTGACAAAGTGATATGTTAGAAATGATGTGCAAGGGAGATGCCGATATCAAGCTATACGTGTACGCAATAATGTGATTGAGCTCGTCACCACTTTTTCCTCAGCATTGAGGATGCAAAGTAAGGCCCCGTAAGCAATGGGAGCAGGTGATAAACTCCAACGTGTCCTTGAGGAGTTGTTTTGATGATGATTCTACTCATTTTTCATTCTCACCAGCTGCAAAAACTTTTTTGTGTAGCTCTGTGTTTATTTTAAGTGTGTAATTCACTAAATTCTTTACTGTAAGCCCTTCTTGTAACAAGGTCCATTTTTGTAATCTATTTTTAGTTTGAAGTTTCATTCTCCCTGTCCCTTCTGTAACATGCATTTCAAACAGGGGCTTAGAGGATATCATAAGCCATCTGGCTAGCTAGCAATAATGAAGAGATTGTGACCCAAGCAAGCATGTCTAGTCACTTTATATAGTGATTTTGCTACTTCATGTTTGGATATGCCTAAGAGAGCACGAGACTTATTACATGCACTCCCCAACATTAAAGCAGCCAGTGTTTCTGCTTTACACAATTGGTCTTTATGCAAAAGACACATTTGAAAAGAAGGTCGCCTTCATTTCAAAGTGGCAAAATGATAATTTAGGCATTTACAAAATTTTGTGGGAAATTTATTCTCTTCAAGTGTTTCCCATGCACATGCAACCCTTCTTATGGCTACATGAAATGTTGGAGTCGTAACTCGGCAAACTTTTGGAACCTTTTGGGGGTAGCTGACCCTTACGTGCCTTATTTTCATTTCAAAGAAAGGGTTATTGTGACTTTTCCTATGATATGCTTGCCATACGCCTGTACTTCTGAGTCTGCATTTACCGCTTCCGTACCACAAACTCTTAGTGGAGTACCCTTTGTAATAGATTCTTCTTCTCGCTCGTTGATTTCACTATAGCAAGGATTTCCTGAATGGCACATAACAAACACGAACAAAACTTTAGGATCAAACAACACAAACACAAAGTTTGCATGCCATGTGAGTGTATAAGCATTATTTTTACTGTTTGTGCAGGGTAGCATTTTTTTAAGGTTAGCTCACTCAGTTATTCTTGGATGCAAATGAATGCTTCTGTCTTCCACTTACGAACAGCAGATGAATTTTGTTCCTGCAAAACAGTGCAGAGGACAGACGACAGAAAACCCGCAAACGACTCTCTATTCCTTGTGTGGTCATTGCAGTATTGCATCGTACAACATTTTGGCAGAACTGGCCAATGTCGTGCTGCTGGTCATTTTATTTTCCCCCTGCTCGTCTTTTTCCCCCTGACTGTGATGATGTGTGTCCTTGCTTCCCTCGTGTGACCCTGCACCTCCAGCCATTTTGGTACCATATCATACTTGTCGATACATTCTTAGAGTGTCAACATGTGCATTTACGGAGGGGCATGTTAGGACGACAACCGTGTGCCAGTCTATGTATTTTAAGTGTTCATTTTGAGATACCTTTACTTTGTGCACTCTTTGTACTCGTGCTACACTATGGGACCAAAGGTTGAGACCCGTCCACCCTTCCTCGTGTCTTTGTGTAGGCCACTATACCCTTAACCAGGAGGCACACTCCTCCTGTTGTCCACTTTTTGGGAATTGTCAAGCCTTTGGGCTTTTATAGGCTTCCTGTGCAATTTTGGAAGGCAGGAGCGTCCTTTCACTTTTCTGTTCTTTTCTTTCTTGTTTTGAGTGGTTGGGGAATTCGGGGCTGAGAAGAACGTAAAAGAAAAAAGTGATGTCCCTTCTCAGCACAGAAAAGTATGAGTATGTCAGCTATGCGTGTATTCGTTAATCTAGTTCATGACGTGTTAAGTTGAACTTATGCAACTATGTACCTTACTGCTTATGGTCTTTGTAGCCATGCATATGAGATCATTGCAGTGACTGCTGCTGGTCATATATTACTTTATTATTTTTGTTAGTCCGTTGCACTTCTTTTTACCTTTCACAGTGGACAGTGATATGTCAAGAATGTTGTCCAGTAAACCCTACCGAACATATCATTCTCGCTGCCAAGTACACTGGCTATAGCAGCACTTACGTAATCATCTTTATGCAGCTTATCAAGAGACCTGTGTGCCAGCTGACATAATTAACCATGCATTTGACAAGGAGTGTGCTCGCATAATTGTGCATTATCAACATGTGGTGTACGCCTTCAGCGGCTGATGTTGAGCCAGGAGTGAAGTATTACGCAAACATATATTTTTTATACTGGATTGTTCGGACCAGTGAGTAAGCAATCGTTGGGATGTTTTATATAGAAATATTAATGTTTTCTATGCCTCTGGTTCCAAGGCAGCACAGCTCACATTTATCTGCATGTTGCAGAGTAAGACAAAGAAGGAAAAAAATATCTACGGAGGTGCCTCAAGCCGAATTTCTTTTTCCCGCATGAGGTACAATGATCCTTCTTGTTGGTAGCTAATAAATGTTAAATTTGTTCAAAACGTGTTAGATATTTTCTGTCCCATATTCATTCATTGATGGATCGGCATGGTACAAGATGCTGCTGCTGGGGTGCCCGGGCAAGATTGCCATGCATGTAAGATCTCATACCCATGTGCCATACATTCTGGCACCTAATCTTTTAAATGTGGCTTTTTGAAGGCTATGAAAAAGAAAGCCGTCTTGAATGTTTTCCAACAGATTTTCCATATTTCTTTCCAGTCTGTGGCTGTTACGTTCAATGCCGAGAAGGGGCCACGTGCTTCTTGTCCGGTTCCGTAAAAGGAACTTGAGAATGGCGTTGGCACCACAGTGAGTCGAAGGATTGAAAAATGATTCGACTAAACTGACCCTGCACCACGGAACCACCCGATCTTCCTTTCGTTTTTTGGAAGTTGGAACCAGGTTTGAGACGTCCGCGGAAGTTCTCGAGGCATCATAAAAAGCGGAATAAAAACTGAATTTTTATGTTAACGTTCAGCAATAGTCCACTTTGAAATTTTATCTACATTCACATTATTTAATTTGATAGCATAAAAAGTTTGCGCTCATTTTCATTATATACTAGCGCCACCAGCACATTGCGACATCTTGCACGGTGTTGGGCCCTGGCTAGGATTGGTACTTTCTCTCTCAAACCTCAAAAGTGACAATGGCGGCGAACAACTATTTTGGGTTTGCGGCAGGAAATCCTCAATATGGGTGAGAGGCGAAGTTTTTTCAATGAAAGAGAATGTTCATTGCTTGGCTATGCATGCTGGATCACATTTAACATTTAGTTGCGATCGCGGCACCTCGTTTAGTGTTTTAATTTCAAATCGCCGGTATGAATAGAACAAGTGTATAAAATGGCGACTTAGACGCACGTTGCCGTAAAAAATATTTGGCTTTGATCTGATAAAGCATGGACAGAATGAACTACGTCTACAGCATGGGATTAGCAGCCTACCTTAGTAGGTCCATTAGTTACTTATTTTAATCTGTTGCCTACCTTGCGCACTGTATAAAGTAGTTAGGCCTAGCGTCAAATAATCTGCGACCAATAAAACGATTTTCTGCGTACATAATCTCCAATTCTGCTTACAAACTCAACGCGAGAAGAACCGAACAAGGTCGTTCCGTTTATGTGGCATATCATTACATGCTTTACGGGTGTCGCACAACAGTGGCTGCTTCGTTTTTCTTTTCTTCGTTCTATTTTGGGTATGGCTAGGACGCACAAAAGTTGTATTTACGTCACAACGCAATCGGCTATTACGTTCATGATTCCAGCTCTCTAGGAACATGCTGCTCAATAATTATTTGCATACGATGTCTGCTGTGACACGAGAAAGAAAAGAGGATCGTGTTAACTTGGTCTGTGTCGCTTCCTGGGAAGAATGCAATAAATAAAAAGGCGTGAGCATGGCGTGTAAGAGTACTTGTTTTGGCAGCGCCACCTGATACTTTTTTTAGTCGGGATCTGAGAAAAGTGGCCGATGAAAGTCCGAGCATTCGCCTGCATGGACTTGGAACCCCTGTTTCATGTTGTCTTAAAACTGCTTTTAATTTTTCAGAGCCGCCAGCGCATACTCAGCTAGCCAAACATACACTGCTGCAGCGGCAGCAGCTGCGGCTGCGGCGGCTGCCCCGCAGCAGCAGTTCGCACCTCAGCGTACTGGGCAGACATACGGTACGTACGACAGCCATGGCACTACTGCGGCAGCAGCCTTCCATTATGCTGCTCCAAGACAACAGGTAGGTTTTGTTGATACCTTGATTGTTACTTGAACAGTGGAGTGGACTACGATTCATTATTGTGCAGTTGATTTTGTTTGGCCAGTCGACAGAAAAGAGATTGTCGGCAGCATGTCACAGCACGGCCATGACCCTCGAAAAATGGATTCAGTTTAAATTTCACAAAAGTGGTACATACACAAGTAGTTGTTACCCAATTTGGTGTGTAACTGAAATGTGTTGTTGGGTTGAACTATGTAACTCAGTAAGCAGTCTTTTCTGCAGGCCATTCCTCTGCAATTCAATTGGTAGAACACTTCTCCCCTAAGCCTCATGTATCTGTAGAGGAGGTCATTCTAATTACACGTTTATGTTGTAGACACCATACGACAAAAGCCAAGCAGCAGCCGCTGCTGCATACTATGGTCAGGGCCAGGTGAACACCGGTTACACTGCTGTTGCCACGACTGCAGACACCACCTCTTTTGGACAGCAGGCATCTAAGGCAAACTTTACCAATGCCTACCGCGCTCCGACTGGACCCCAGGGGCAGGCTGGTCCCAAGGCTGGTGCAGCCACCCCTCAGCAACAGTCTACTGGCGCCACCTACCTATACTCGTCGTCTGGTTATGCGGCGGCGGCTGCAGCCGCAGCGACTGGTGGCTACGCTGGTATGCAGAGCTCCGGCTATCACTGTGAGTTGTGGGCTAGACTTTGTTGGTACACTGTAAAAACCTCCCATGTAGCCATGTAAGGAAATGCAGTGTGTTGAGCTGAGACGATAGTAGAGCAGAATTGTCAATAGTTGCTTTTAAGGTCAGTTTTTTTTTTTTTTTTTTGTCTTTATGGTAGTAGCTAAAAAGAGAGTGGGTGACCCTTTGAGCTCTTTTAGGGGTTTGTGCTTGCTTTCAGTTTCATGTCAAGCAAGTTTTCTAAATTTGCAGTCCTGATGTGACTTGTGATAATGTCCTCAACCCTCTGGCAGCTTTTAATGCATGTGTGGAATGTTATGGTATGTGTAAACGTGCCCAGGATTCTTGTAGAGGACAGTGCCCATGATGCAAAATATTTTTCCCAGCTCACTTCGTCTCGTCACGTCGTTTGAGGGGTATGAACAGCCTGTCACTGTATGTAACATAGACTGGGTTTTACAGTGTTGTAGTTTGCGGCAGGCTCTCTTCTGTCTTTCCACTTTGGAAGGGTGGGAGATAATTTGTAGTGTGTCGTGAACGCTGTCAGGTAGACTGGCACGCTCGCATTTATTTGGTTTCCAGTAAAGCTGTGACTTGAGGGTTCGCCGCATGCAGCCACTTTGGTTGCGTAGAAAGAGTGCACATTCTACATTGCACACTGTACAATATGTGCAATTGAATGTCAATGACGTGCAAATATGCCAGCCAAGAGCTTGGAGAACTGTGGAAGAAGCAAAAGCCGGTGAAACTGAGCCGCGCTTGCTCGATGCCAGGAAAGAAAAAGAACAAAAAGGGGGGGAGGGGGAACGGAACATTCTCGAGGAATGCTGCTCTCCACAGTTGCATCCTCAACACCCTTGACTGGCAGCCAGAACAGCTCTATCAACAGTGGAGGACAAGCAACTCAGGCTTATGCTGCAGGGGGAAGCAACAAGACCCAGAACACTGGCTGGACGCCACCTTTCAAGAGAGGAGGGGGTCTGGGCCTGGGAGCCAAGCTGGGGAAGCCGAAGCCATCGCCTAAGCCCCAGCAACTGCAGTACTGCGAGGTGAGGACGGGTCTCCCGTCGTCCGTGCCGGGGCGCTGGTAACACTCTCGTTCCTGGCAGGTGTGCAAGATCTCGTGTGCGGGACCCCAGACGTACAAGGAGCATCTCGAAGGACAGAAGCACAAGAAGAAGGAGGCTGCACAAAAAGCCGGGACGAACAGCACCGCTGCGGGCGCTCCAGGTGCCCCCCGGGGCGGCACAGCCCTCCGGTGCGAGCTCTGTGATGTGACCTGCACGGGCTCGGATGCCTACGCTGCCCACATCCGTGGTGCCAAACATCAGAAAGTGAGTTAGGATATTAGCTGTCAGTGGGTACCATACGTACGACTACCGTGCAGTATGTTAACAAATATTGCCTACTTGGTCCGCGTCTGGTATTACATCCGCAGGGAGCTTTTGGGATATGCAGTAGACTCCCTTTAATACGAACTCTGTTAGCACGAACCTCCTGATAACATGAACACTTTTTTGTGCACATATGTATATTCTGTGGCCATGGAATCTTCCTGATAAGGTGAATTTCTGTTAACATGAACAAATTTTTGTGGTCCCATGAAGTTCGTCTTAAAGAGAGACTACTGTATTCACAGCAGTCTTGTGCAAGGGCTTGTGGGTTCAGGTTTTGTTATATTATTCAGTGTTTTGAGTGGCAGGAAGGGGTGGTGGGAGTTTTGAGCTGCATTCGTAACAATGCTTTTCATATAAAGCGTGTTGCTGCAAGTACTTCTACCGGACTGACAGAGCATGGTCTTCTGTTGTAGGTAGTAAAACTCCATACCAGACTGGGTAAGCCAATACCCCCAACAGAGCCAGTGGTCATAGCGCCGGCTGGAGGGACTAAGGCAAGTGGGGCAGCCGCCACTTCTGGAGATGCGGCCTCCTCGGTGCACAAGGCGGCTGCCGCAGATGGCGCGGAAGGTGAAGAGAAAGACGCAGATGCAAAGGACGGCGGAGACGTGGTTGCAGACGTGCAGCCCGTGGGACAGGACTACATCGAGGAGATGCGTAATGATGAGGGGAAGGTGATCAGCTTTCAGTGCAAGCTGTGTGAGTGCCGCTTCAACGATCCCAATGCCAAGGAGATGCACATGAAGGGAAGGAGGCATCGCTTGCAGTACAAGGTAAAAAGAGTGGCTGACATTTCATGGCTGCGACAGAACCCAACCCGAACAGTGTTAGCTCCACTTTCCACACTTGTGAGCTGCCCAGTGGTATTTTTTCAAGTGGTAATTCAATACATGTGAAGGGCCAAAGGGGCTGCGTATATTTTTAAGCATTCTTTGTATCATAACAGCAACGATGCACGCCAAGTTGTGACTAACCTTTTCTTTCTTTCTTGTTCTTGTTTGCATGTAACAGAAAAAAGTGAACCCAGACCTGGTGGTAGACATCAAGCCAAGCCTGCGGCAGCGGAAACTGCAAGAGGAACGCTTGAGGCGGCAGCTTCGGGACGACTTCTGGAAGCGAAGGGAAGAGGACAGGTGGTGGGGAGAGATGAGGTGATTAAGCAAGCCTCTTTCTTTCTTTATTTTCCTTCTCATTTCTTTTTTTGACTGTCCACTCTGAAAAACAGAATGATGGAGGAAGAAGAACGTTTGTACTGGGAAGAGCGCAGGCGGTTTGAGGAAGAGATGGAATGGTGCCGCTGGTATAGACCTGGGCCCGGCATGCCTGCCATGCGTGCCCCGGGGCCACCCATGCCCCCAGGCCCGCCAATGGTAGGGGAATTCTTTGCACGTAGAGTCTCTCTTGATGCACATTGATCCGGTTGCGCGCCTTGCAGGGCATGCCCATGCCCATGCCACGTCGTCCGGATTCCGTGGACGACCGTCACGTCATGGCCAAGCATTCCCAGATTTATCCCAAGGAGGAAGACTTAAGCAGGGTTCAGAAGATAGTCACCCACACCGAAAAGGCCCTCAAGTTGGTGTCCGACACGCTAGCGGAGAGGTGATATATTCGGCTGTCGTCGCAGGGTGGCATGATTGACGCTGGTCATCTTTTTCTGCAGGACCGAGGTGAAACCTGAAGTGAAAGAGGAAGACAAGGAGGAGAAGAAGCCAGAAGAAAAGAAGCAGAAGTAAGTCGCAGTGAGAGGGCCAGCATGCGAAATTTCTTCTATTCACTCGTCCGATTTAGTGTAAGAAATTTAATTTGACAATTTGTGGTGCTTTTTCAGCGGAGAGGACACGAGCAACCAGCAGCGCCTTCTGAAAGGAGTGATGCGTGTCGGGGTGCTGGCCAAGGGGTTGCTTCTGTCCGGTGACCTCTGTGTAGGACTCGTAGTGATGTGTTCCGAGAAGCCCACCAGGAGTCTCTTGTCACAGGTTTCCACACTTTTGACCAAGCAGATCACGGTGGGTAAACGTTTTGTTCCTCAAAGGTGGTGGTGGTGCGTGCTGTAGCGGCAGCCGAGTTTTTCCTCATCCTCTGGGCTACGACTCGGCTAATTTTGTTAATTGTTGCAGTCGGTGGCTCCAGATGACAAATATGAGGTCCGTCCCAATGCGCCGGAGGCCTCGGTGGTTGTGACGACCGGATCGGAGCCCAAAGTAACAGTTAAAGTGACCCTGACCTCCTCGGTCATGCGAGAGACGACGCCCACGGCTGCCGCGGCTGGTGACAGCAGTGCTGGTACGAGGGGCTTAGGTTGTGGTGCCGCTTCTGTTTTTGCCCACAATGCCTTGCTGTCAATATCTTTGCTCTTTCTTCTGCTACTGTCTCTGCCTTTAGAGAGTTCTGTGTGTGCAACAGGACTGCCCTGGTGGTTGATGCCTTAGGCATTGGGCATGCAGTGCTAGTTGGAAGCACTTTGTGTGTATGAGTAATGTACATTTCTGTCCGCCTACATGTCTTTAGTAGGGCTGTGCAAGTATTCAGGTCTTTTCATTACTGAGGCAAAGAGGCTGGCTTAAACATAAAGTGAATGTTTTATGCAGAGATTTGCATAATTGCTGACATGTCATACACATTGGCCTCCAGTCCTGGCCACACAAGATTTTTTTTTTTTTAATTGATGACGAGCAGTTGTCTCAACCATCTGCCTCAGTTGAACAGCTGTTTGCTTCATTATTCTGTAAGGTTTCATATTTGTCTATTTGCACAGGCCGATCCTCTGATACTATTGAAGTACCTGTCCTTTGCTCTGTTCTTACTCCTCTGATAACGACTGCTGTGAAATCCCTGGGCCTTTCCATAGGGTGAACCCACACTTGGTGCTTGCATAGAAGCAGTGCTCTATACGTAATGTGCTTCTCTTTCAGGTCTACTGGCGGTAACACACGCTATTCCACCAAGTTCATTTATCATTGAATGACCTTAGTGGTGCAACTTTTTATGTATGTGACATTGCTGTTTGTAAAGTGTCGAATGAGTAGTGAAGTGCAGTGTGTGTTAAGAAAAAAAAATGCGTGCTTAGCTGGCGTTTAAGGTCTGGATCTTGGATTTGCAGACCCTCCTCTAACACACACCAGCCTTCATGGTGCTCTTGTGCGACCTCCTCGCAGACCTCCCCATACTGTATCTAAGTGCCAGCTGTGTTGAATGTTTCGCAAGGGGGAGGGCTGAGAGAGGTCTGAACATTGTGCTGACTGTACCTGATAGTAACCAGCTGGCGATGTTGGACGAGAAGCAGTGCGAATACATGTTACACACGTACCAGAGCGTGGGATGCGATCTCCCCGAATGCCTGGTACATTGCACTTTTGCAGGTGACAGAAGGGGGGTCGGACTAGTGTTTCACGTGTGTAGGGTTGACCCCAGCCCCAGACTCGCCCTCTTTTGCTATTGATTTTCCTGCACAGTGTCCTATCTTTTAAACTGTCCCAGCGGAAAGAAGGACGAGCCTCAGGCCATGCTGTCCTGTGTGAGGTGTGCGTGTCTTTCAAAATACCAGCACACAGACCAGCAGGTGGCCTGTTGCCGTGCTTGCTTTCTATGGTTCGTACGTGATGCGAAGTGAAGTCTGCCTTACATCCAACTGCACTCGGAAGCTCCAGGCTCTGCAGGGGGCTCGAACGTTCACCTTTTTTGGTGTACAATCTTGCAGAAAAGAGTGTTCTTGCATAGCTATACAGTGTTTGTCGGGCAGGCTTGACGAGAGCACTGCTGCGGCAGCTAGCGGAAGTGGGGGCAGGGGTCAACGTTTAAGGGAACGACCCCCCTTTGCTTGGCCTTGCTTTTGGACTAACATGGAACTCTCCTTCCTTGCCGTCTGGTTTCTAGACAGTGTAAAAGACCCGCCGGATGTTCTGGCCAGGCAGAAATGCCTGCAAGCTCTAGCAGCCTTGCGTCATGCCAAGTGGTTTCAGGTTGGCCACCTTTTCAGCCTTATGTGCACTGTGCCTTCCCTGTCAAACATAGTACTTGTACGCTCACGCTTAGATAGACTTTCATTATTGAAACCCCTCTCGTCCTATTTTTTTTCTTGCTTGGGTTAGTCTCACGTGATTGGACGGCGTCCCTTTAACGCGGCAAAACACGTTACATGGGGCTGGAAGGTTCAACACCTGCTGTATGCACCCACGCAGGAACTTTGGAATTGGAAAAAACTTGATTGGCTGTCTGCAGGCTGAGGAGGCGTGCTGGCCTATGCCTTAATTGTTTCTCAAAGTCGGTGCAATCAACTTCCTCTGTTGGCCAAAGTGCTGTCTGCTTGAGTTTTTCACGCAGTCACGCTCCTCATTACCGCATGCCTGCAGTACTAAGCAAAAAAGGAAAAATGAGAAAAAAAATCAACCTACAAAGAAAGAACAGCCGGCGCTGTCTTTTCTCGGTTCTCGTGTGATGGTTTTTCGACCGTCGACTGGGACATCATTCAGACTGGGGGAGCTCCAGCATGTTTGACCCTAACGTAGCGCCTGCGCATTCTGAGTAAGCGTGTTCATGCCGCTTGCCTCAGATGCGTCTACCAAATTCTCCCTAGCTAGCGATCCAAAAGTTTGTTTGCTGTGGAAAGTCTAGAATGATGTGCCTTTGGGGAGTGGCCTGGGGCGCAGTGTGCTAACCCATTTCTCGTTCCCTCTCGTGCTTGCCACGGCTCGGCTTGGTTTGGGAATGTAGGCTAGAGCGAGCAGTCTTCAGTCGTGCGTGATGGTCATTCGCATCCTGAGGGACCTGTGTCAAAGAGTGCCGACCTGGGGTACGCTGGATCCATGGGTGAGTCGCCGGCACACCCGGAAGGACCCTCAAAAACTTTGACGTCGTGCCGTGTCCTTGCAGGCCCTTGAGTTGCTCGTGGAGAAGGTTCTGAGCAGTGGGGGCAAGCCCATGGGACCAGGGGATGCATTGCGACGAGTCCTTGAAGCCATAGCCGGTGGCATTCTTATGCAAGGCAGGGTTTATTAATATCTGTTGGTTGCTGCAAAGTTCTTTGGTTCCCGCTGTCTGACGACCGCTTAACCTACACAGGAGGTCCGGGGCTGATGGACCCGTGCGAAAAAGATCCGGTGGATGCCCTTGCTGGTTTGTCGGCTCAAGCAAGAGAAGATATCACTGCTAGTGCACAGGTGTGGTAGCGTCTTCCTAGCCCTGGGATATATGAAAGTTTTGACGCCCGATTGTGCTTGCCTTTTCAGCACGCGTTGCGTTTAGTTGCATTCCGTCAGATTCACAAGGTGCTGGGCATGGATCCTCTGCCGCCCCCCAAGTTCTCCCGCAACCCTCTGAACCGAAAGCGCCGCCGCGATGCTTCGGGCGGGGAAGGCGATGTCGCAGACGGTGCGTGCCATCCCCTCTCCGTGCTCACCCTTTCTCCAGCTTCCGCCTGTGGTCGAACTGACATGCCCACGTTTGCTCTAGGTGCAGATGGTAAAAAAGACAAGAAGGAGGAAGAGGCAAAGGTGGCGACGGAGAGTGCTCCGCCCGCAGTCGCTGTCAAGGCTTGAGGGATTGTTGACATACCCTTCTCTCGTACCGAAACAAGAGGACGTGAAGCGGCTGTTTGCGGACATCTCTTTTCTGTTCATTTTTTATTTGATTTGGTTCCGCCATTCCTCGCTCACCCGTCCTAGCATGACGACGTACGCATGTGTCGACCTGTCCGGGACGAACACCTGCGGTTTCTGGGGCGTGAGCTGCTCCGTCGTTTAGAAAATTGTGGAAGTCTCGTGCGGCAGTGCAATGAGGTGCACCCATACATCCATTACATTGTTCCCTGCTTATCAAAACTAGGAAGGCATTGCATGTATATGAGACTTTCATTCCCCATTATAGTGTTATCACACGGTTTTCTCCATTGAGGTAGTCACTATTTGATGCACGCTGTTGTGAATCAAGTGCGAGTGTGAAAGGTGAAGTGTGAGATCTTATTGTGGTTTGCAGGATGGGGGGGGTTAGAGAAATGCGAAAGGATTTGATTAGGCGTGTTGTTCAAACCGGCGTGTTGTTCAAACCTTGTGCTACGAATGCATAACCTCTCGGAGGGAGGCGAGATTTTTTGTTTTTGTAAAGGCAAAGATAGGCATTTCATGTGTGTGTGTGTGTGTTGTGCAAGTGTGTAGTTGTCAGCCCCTTTGCTGTATCAAGCTTTTCGAAGTACCCACCTGTAAGGAGAGAGGAAGTTTGCACAGGGTGGCGAGGGAGGATGTCTGAGTTTGGGAGCATGCTGTAGTATGCGTATGTAATTAAAGGCTGCTGTAACGAGCTCTGGCTCTGTCACCTTCATGTGGATTCTTGCACGCTGAGAGAGAGTGGGGGATATGCCCTAAACTGTAAGGGGGAAAACCCCTTACGGCACAGCCGACTGTAAGATTCGATCCCACGACCTCTTGGAGGACTGATGGGCCTTTAGTGAAACATTTTTGTCTTGTTCTGGTATCCTCTTTTCCACATTACTCTTTAAAGCAATCATGGCAAACAGGCGTTCCTTTGCCGTATAACATGACATATACCCTCAATGTCCTCTGGTCCAGTTCTGCAGCAACCACCAACGAACCTTGCATTCAGCTCAATCCATTCGTTAACATACGACGAGAGAGGTTTCAGATCAGAAGTTCCTATCCAACCATCAGTGGTGTAAGTCTCTCCGCTGTTTGGATACACCACAAATGGTACTCCCAGAGTTCCTGCAGCTTGCAGCAGGCCTGAAACTGTGTTCGGTGGGCAACAGTTGACACCAACAGCGACAAGTTGGCGGCCAGCGTCCTCCCGTAGACATTTGTTAACAACTTCCGAGAACAGTTCGCCCTTCACCGTATGTTTGCCGTCCTGACACGAAAAACTGAGCCAAGCTCTCGTGCTCGGGAACTCTCGGAGCAACCTTGTAAGTGCTAATGCTTCTAATGACGCGGGGATTGTCTCGAAGGCGAAGAGGTCGCAGCCTGCATCGTGTAAACATTGCAATCTTGGTTTGTGCCAAGCCATTAAGTCTTCCGCGGTCATGCTGTCGACGTAGACTCCTGTGTACTCGGAACAATCTGCCAAAGCGGCGCCATACGGGCCGATAGATCCCGCTATCGCTATGTCAGGTCGCTGACATTCCTGTCGTGCAGTGCAGGCTAAATTGTAGCTGCTAGCGATGACACCTTGGGCTTCCGCTGCGCTGATTTTCAGATGTTTCTGCAAGTTTGTCACTCCGGCTTGAAAACTGTTCGTGGTAATCACATCGCTCCCACTTTCGATGTACCGCTTATGTAACTCCACCACGGCCCGAGGGTTCGACACAAGGCATCGGGCACTCCAGAGCGGGTCCTTCGCAGGTACGAACCCGAGTTTTATTAGCTCCGTGCCGATACTACCGTCTAAAACTCGCACAGACTGATTCGCCATAGCGAAACTCACCAGAGGTTGTGGTAGTTATGTCGATGCGATTACTGCGCTCTTAATTGAGTAGTATGTTTATAACGTAAGTTGCCGGTAGAAAGTTCGGTTCTCCATTGCTAAAAACAGCGGTATACAAACACCTACTGGTCGAAAACAAATTTTGAATGAAAGGCATAAGATGGATACAGCATTTCACGGGTAATTTGATCTGCTGTATACCACAAGAGGAAACTCAGGAAACAAGGAAAGCTGGATGTAGAAGAGTCTGTGGACATCTTCCTAGTGATAGAAGCACACAACTTTACGAAGAGCTCACCAGTTTTCACAAGGTCAAATATCCATTCAAGTAGTTTAATAAACTGGGAAAATCTTTTGTCCTCCCCATTTTGTAATAAGACCCTGTAGCTGCTAGACAGCAACCTACCTTTACTTGTTCCACTGAAATACCTAGCTCTGTCTGCCGTGCAGGCCACATTACAGCTTGCAGCTTTCTGCCTTGGTTTGGCAAGATGTATGCACGATATGGTCGAGGTTTCAAATTTCTCTATCTTATCTTTTGCCGTCTCAGACCTATAGAACAGTCTGGCCGAAAGCATTCGCTATCTATCGCATGATTCATGAACCGAAACCGAGCTCTGGTGCTGTCGTGCATCAGTCAACGCATCAGTCAAATTTCAGTCAACAGCTGTGTTGAAAGACTGATGTTCTTCCATCCATACACAGTAGCTATACCTGCAATATACCTGCGCTTATTTGCATACTACACCACTATACCTGCAATATACCTGCGCTTATTTGCATACTACACCACTCACTGAGAGCTTTACAGGTTTTATTTTCACACACTGCACCTCGATGATTCAAAACCAAGTCAAGTTGAGACCACAAGCTTTTTTTTTTCTTTTGGACATAAAAGTGCCACCTAACTTTCTCCTGTCCGTTCCTCTTGTCATCAGTGACACTCAATGAATTCCTCCAAGTTCCTGGGCACAGTTCCATGGTAGGGAACCCTTAGCCTTACGATGGTCCGAGCACAAAGGCACTTCAAGCTGGTATAATGCAAGGGACTATTGCCTAAGAGGGTAGAGCAGTAGTCGGTCGGCACGTTGCCCATCTTGTCCGCCCTGTCCAGGTGCGCACCATAGGCTAGGAGAACTTTAGCAACAGCAGGTGCTTCGCCGGGCTTTGCTCTGGCCGAAGCGTGCAGGGGGGTGCGACCGTCTTTGTCGACTGCATTTGGATCGCTGCCGAGTTCCAGAAGCAGCTTGGCAAGTTCAGGGCAGGGAAACGACGCAACGCAGGCAGTCCCGAGGCTCGATGCTGGACTGTTTGGGTCCCTGCGGCACGCGAGGTGCAACGGCGTCTCCCCGTTTGTTCCTCGTACATTAAGCTTAATCAGACGATACACTGTTGCCCTGAGTTCTTCCTCCTGTTCAGGACAAGGTGACAGGCGGCAGAGAATAGTACAGAGCTGCAAAGCCACGACCAGCGTGCGATGGATCGACTCTTTTGTTGACGGCAAAATCGGCGCGGACGCAAGTTCCGTGATGGCACGGTGGAAAACTGCAAACACGTCGTCGAACGAGACGAGTGCTGGAAGCTGCCTCGAAGGTTCAGACCTCGGGTGCGTTTCGACAAGCATGAAGTAGAAGAGCTCTGCAAACGACAGCAAGCTGCTCTGTGTCATCGGACTAAGCGGTTCGAGATATTTCTGTTGCATGTCGAGGGCGTACAGCCAGAGACGGAGACAGCGAGGAAAGTCGCCCGCATCCGCAGATAACGCCCCACGGTATCGGATGTAGTATGCCGTATCCGGGTGTGAAGAGCCCAAGACACGTTCCCTGACCAATAAAGCTTGCATCTGCATGCGGTCCATGTCGTAGATGAGATCGTCGAGGTCAGCCAGAGTTTGTGCCTCAACTGCATTTCCGTAGGCTTCGGCTGGCTCACGTTTTGGCTTGGGGATTGGCGGTTGGCTACCATCTCCTTCTCTCTCTTTAAGTGCACGGTGCCAGAACGCCAGGGCTCCCGAAGTGTCTCGCTTCTTGTCAACGTACGTGGCACCGAGTAGCTCGAGAGCTTCGATGCGTTCCCGGCGCGAGCAACCTTCATGCGCTGAAAGGTATTCGACGACCGGCGCGTGGCCGGTTACAGCCGCGGCCAGGAGTGGTGTGAGACCGTATGCATCCCGTTCAGTGACTGCCCCGTGGTCCAACAGGAGGCGGAGAATGCCTAGGCTGCCAGATTCTGCACAGTCATGAAGCGCTGTGTTACCTGAAAATGAGTAAACCAGAGTCTCAGCTCAGCAATGTGAGGGGCGCCTACGTATCTATTCAATAAAGCTGCCTACAGAGTGTCCATGGTGTCTCAAGGCACAGAGGCATTTGTGCGCTGTAATGTGTTTCCCAGCTGCCCAACACGAAAAAGCTTATTCAAAGCTTAGCTTAGCAAAGTTCAAAGACCCGTCTCTATGTTCCATTCACTAGCGTCTCGTGCAGCTAAAAAATGTAAGCCCTGTAAAGCTCTGTGACGACAACCTGCTCAACCAAGAGCCAACAGCTCACCTTTGGCACTCTTCCTATTCACGTTAGCCCCGCATGCTACCAGATACGCAGCAATATCCAGGTGCCCCTTGTAGCAAGCTATCATGAGACAGGTGTGGCCGTGACGATTGGCGATTTCAATGTCGGCACCGAGGTGAACGAGGTAGCGCACGATCTCAAAGTGTCCGTCATAGCACGCTGCACGCAGGGGTGTGGAATTTGTACACGTCGTGGCATTTACGCTGGCTCCTCTTACAACTAAACTCTGCACCACGTTCATGTGACCCGCTGCCGCAGCGCACCACAACGGAGGAGCCCCTTCGATCGTTTCGCCGTCAAATGTGACACAGCCCACCTGCAATGGAGAAGCGCATGCAACAATTAGGATGCGAGATGGCCAGACATGGACGACAAAATCATTATGTTGCGCAAAAAATCGCATACAATGTCGTGTCTCACAGACTCATGCGTATGATGCTGGTTTCATAGGAGCTCTGTGTTGTGAAGGATGTGTGATCCTGGTGAAAGGGCTGTTGTCGTGGTGCAATTAGTAACAGCTTTGCCCAGGAGAATCATTACACGTGCAAACATGTTATAACTAAATCATAATTCTCAAACTACCAGTCTCAAAGCTAGTTTTCAAGCCCATCAAAATACCAGGAACTGTTAACCTTTGTGATCATATTTGTGCCCCCCTTATTCATATATTTAACAACGAGCAGAAATTTCAGAGAGAGAGACGATCAAGAAATCATGATCCCACAGCCTAGCCAGGTAATGCCTGTAAAACCTCTCAAAATATCTATGAAGCTGCTTTTAGACGCAAGCTTTGAGAAAAGGAAGCGTTGAACCTGAGACACAGTATAACTACGCTGCATCTTAACAGCCCAACCGGAATTTCACCCAATTATTCGCTCTTGAACCAGCCTTGAACCCATTTGAGTTAAACTCCATTATCGCAACACAAGAAAATGAAAAATCTGTTTTGTATACCTGTTCAATGTCGGCATTGCACTTTTCAATTAGGTACTCAATGACGTCCAAGTGACCATTTCGAGCTGCCATTACCAAAGGAGTAGCACCGTCTGTTTTTGCAGATGTGAGCATTGCCATTTCTTCCTTTGGTCTGTGGTCCAAGAACCCCTACATCCACCAATGACAGCATCACCACACTGAAAACTTTAAAGTTCAGGGCAACAAAGACTGTTGCAGCATACACAAGGAATGCTGGTGCTCTAGGGTAACATTTATACGCATTTCGTTTCCAACTTCTACAAATCTTTTCTCTTGTCGAACATTTATCAGTTAATCTACCACTCTCTCTCTCTTACATTGTTCCATTATCGTCCTTCACTCAAAAAGAAAGACAATTAAAAATAAAAAATTCCCCTTCCAGTGCATTTGTGTGAGATACACACAATGCAGAGTGTTTTACAAATCAAGCGTATTCATTGTGACGTCTCACATATAATGAGACCAAAGAGACCTCATGGCCAGTGGTCAGAGTTATCATGATGACCGTCAGTACCGACAAATGTCAAAGTGCCAAAATTTATATTTTCTACGTGACCTTTATTCGCATCCACCAATTGTAATATGCACTATTTTCGAGATGTCATCCGTGTTGCTGTCACAAACAATCAACTTTTTTATTCTTCGAATAAATTATCTACGAACGAACGCTACAACCAACTCTTGTTGCATGGCGTTCAATACGGCGTATCTCCAGCTGAGGCACGTGTCAACTATCACCAGTAAATTATCTCCTGAATGTGTTTCCGTTACCTGATGGAAGGTGCCCTACAAATGTGCTGGATCGTTTTAAGACAGAGCGCTGCAACTTAAGGTTCCCACCCTGTGTCACGGGATAACGGAAGCACTATACTTCTGTTCTGCTTATTTTTGAATAGAAGATTTCACTGGACGTCACTTTTTCTGACAGATGGAGACCACAGATGGAGACCATAGATGGAGTCCATAGAGAGAGACCACAACTGGACAGTTTCCAGAACAAAACGCCAAGTGAGATGAGCTCATCAGGTTCAGTTTACTGACCCCCGCCTGCAGATTTGAAGACACCCTTACGCCCTGTAGGCAAGGCTGCCATTGTGTTGTTTGCATTCTTTACCACTACCTCACTGTGTCGTCGTCGTGACATTGAGGACAGTTAACTACGAAAACCCTCACAGAGGAATTGCTTCGAGCTCTCAACTGTAGGCCTAAACTTCAGATCGAAAGCAACGATTGTGTCGCTCACCTTTAGCCGTTTTAGATTTCCATCTTTTGCCGCAATAAACACCTTGAATTCCATGGTAAAACAGCACTTGACAATTTGTATTCGGAAATTTATACCTTCGTCGCAAAATCACACGCCGCGGATACAGAAGCGACCATAACAGCGGCCATCGAGCCTTTTAAATGACGTCATGGGCTGCACGTGACCTAGCAAAACCGCAAAAGGAACGGCCGAGCACGTTCCTGAGTAAATAGAATGAAATAGTAATGAAATAAGAGAAGATGGAAGGGGTTAGTTTATCGAAATTAGTGCAGTTGGCGCGAGGCAGAGTTGTTACTGGCGGGTAACGACCCACGGGTTGATTGTCACTATGAGTTCCTGAGCTGGAGTGCAAATCTAGTGGAAAAACCAAGCGTTGAAACGCGCACGTTGAGATTCGACAGGGCAGCGTCATGCTGTCAAGAGAAGTCATCTCTATACAGCTGGGACACTACGCTAACTACGTAGGCTCCCACATATGGAATTTGCAGGTGAGATGTATGTTGCTCTAACCAGAAGCTAGAGATGATTCACCGCGTTGGCTGATCTCGAAATCAATTAATCCAACTGTTCACTGTCAGGAAACTTGCTTCTCGTACGACCCAGCTGACACCGAAATTCCTCACGAATTCGATCATGACGTATTTTATCGAG
>JARGYV010117917.1:637-13090 GCA_029532675.1 Ornithodoros moubata | reverse complement strand
TAGACATGGCTGCCTTTGTGGACCAGGAAGTTTTCCTGTGGGGCGACGACCCTGAGATTGGTCGGACGTCCCACGGTGTCGAAGGAGGAATATCAGAGTAAGGGCAGTCGCCTTGGCCTCCGTGTACCTCGGACTACGGCGTAATATGCAGGAGCCATCGCGTCAAAGCCATCCCACACACGCGTTTGCTCACTTTTGTTTTGTCTGACTATATGTCAGCAGCTCAGGATTTCTTTTTCATCTTCTCTAGTTCGGTAGCGTACATATAATGGACAGATAGGGATAGGACAGCGGGAAGTGGGGGAAAATAAGAGGGTTAGTGTGCGTCCTGCGCTGACTTCAGAGGGAACGGTGCCGACATACCTCTGGAAGATCTGAGGGAAACATACGGGAAACCCCAGGCAGCACCGCCGGCGGTGTGCGTAAAACCCACCACCTGCAACTCTATGGCATGAACATGCGACGCCTTAGCACACACGGCCATTTCGCTGATGCCAGGAATTCTACTGCAAGAACACCGTTTCTGGGTCTACTTTCTTCAGACTTTCACGAAAATTCCGCACGAAAGACGGGCTGGAGCCAGAAAGAAGGTAAGGCTCGGGAGGTCTCGGGGCTTGCTCAGAAAAAATTTTCCAAGTCACCAGCATCCTCGTCCCGGTACCTCCGCCTGACCCGGACTGGAGGAATCGGCTGAATTAATTGTAGTTTCTAAAGGGTTTCCTCCCAGGGCGTAAAGAACTACTTGGTGACAGAGTGTCTTTTCCCGTCGCGTGATTTCATTGCTTCCTGTAAGCTGTACTTATATACTTCCTACGTTCATTTCGAGTGCTTCTGTCAACTGCGATGGCTGTGCCCGAAACGGACAACGCGGATTTGAACAATGTCAATTATTCCAACTGATAAGCGCAGTAAGGACAGGCTCGTCGAAGCACGGCATAATGTTTTAGGCGGCAGCCAGTGAGTGTACTTCGGACCGAACTCACGTTTGAGAGTTATGCTTCGATTGCGCTTTCCTTGTCCTGATAACGACGAACAATGCCCTGCTGCCTAGAATATTGTCTCTTGACTTTTTCGTTTTTTTAGTTGCTGTTGCCTTTTTATGTACATCTCCATCACAGGCGTCCTGCTGTAGAGCTTTTAAGTGTTTTTGAAATGGTACTCCGTGCCGGTCTACAGAGCTTCAAGAAGCATTTGACGCATCGAACGGTGTTACTTGATTAGTAGTTACAGCTTTGTGCCTCGAATAAAGTAACTATACCACCCCTTTCCCTGAAGTGATGCAACAGCGCAAGGCAAAGAACACAAAAAATGTCCGGCCGGCTGCACTAGAGATTGCGATGGTTGCATATGTCACTGACCATGTATACAAATGAAGCCGTAAAGTCTGAGCACGTCTGCGTGTTTGACTCGGTGCCTAGCGACCTGGCATCAACGAGACTGTAATGTCTGACTTCCACAGACCTGTTCTCGTTGAGTCACCATGTTCCGTTTGCAATGCTCAAGGCCTTTCTCTGTCACGAGATTTACGTGAAGGTAATACTTATTAAAAAGACCAACTGAGAAATTTACGAAACCATGCTGTGATGACAGAAACCTCACGTATATCTCTTCGTTGAGACATGTGGTATTTCGCCCGCTTTACCACCAGGACAAAAGTCACTCTTTTCATAGGCGAATTTCGATTTTACTTAGCATGTTGGGGAAAGGGTTCCCGTGTTGTCGTAAATGTGACATCTAACAACATCTTCACAGATTTAAATCAGAGATGCATTTCACGAGCATATAATGCGACGAACACGAATGAGTCTCATCATACACCTCCACGGTCTCTATCCCAGCCAACAGTGTTCTTGAATATTCCCGGCCTCGAGATCAGAAAGAATACAACTGCAACTTCAGTTCCAGTAACCTTAACAGCGACCTTCAGCAACAGCTGGCCTTGGACACAACTGATAAGGTAAGCCGACCACACCACACTGCAGTTTATAAGCACGGGTCCACTATACGAGAATGCTCATCGGAAGCTTTAATCGTCCCCATCGGAGTCGGTAACGTTGCCGCCTGTACGGATTTGCACCTCCTCATCGTCAGCAGAACTGTAGGCTCTCCTCTTTATCTACAGAGGATATCAGCGTATGGTCCACGACTGTGGGTTGTATATATTCATATTTGAAGGCTTCTATGTACTGGCATTCAAGCCTAGGCATCCGAGGATCTTGGCTCGAGCAGTCGCTGGTATCTTCCTCAAGCCTCAGAGCCTAAGGCAAAGTAGGCCTATTAATTATCAACTGGACGTTTTGAGACTCTGCGTTGTGCTTGTTTTGCTTCCTGCATTATCTACCATCAGGTGAAATCCGGGCACACAAGCCACAACGAAAAGCACACACTTCCGCAGCCGCGACTCAACCAGGCCCTGATGTTAGCACCCACTGAACTGTCGAAGCGAGACTGAAAAGTTCCTTCGTATCATTACACCATGGGCTTAGTAGCAATACTGTAGAGATATCTCGGACCGATCAGTCTTGTACTAGTCCGTAGGCCCACATCGGTTGTTCCAATGCCCTAGCCATCTGCAATGGTCGCTCACCTCCCTTTTCCACAGCCTTCGTGGCGTACAACTTACAGCTCAAACACACATATATGCATCCGCTGCGATGTCGTGGCCAGCGCATCGCACATGGTCGTGGACTGTTCGCTATCCACAACAGAAAGATCTCCCGCCGACCTTTCAACCTGGAACTTTACGACGGCAGTGTACCACACCGGCACGTGCTTCGGTCTTGCGTGAAGCTCTTCACAGGCGTTCAATTACTCCGAATGCTCTGAAACGTAGCTTATCTCCTCCACCAGACCTGAACGCCGATGACATCACATCATTCATCTGATCATTCAGTCACGACCGAGCGGTGGTGAAACTCTCCGCATCAGCATCTATTGTCTTGTTGTCGTCCTCGAGTCGAAAAAAAAAAAGAAAGAAAGAAAGTTAATGAACTGATGTGAAAAGCTCGCGGTCAATATGTACAACATATCACACTATATCACCCCACCATATATAAAATATTTAACAAGCGTCTGCACATGGTTTATAGTTAAATTAGTTTATTAGTTTATGAGTGCACAATCATTGACTGCTGGCCAGAACATGGTCGTCATGTTATCTTCGGCGAACACACCTCCTACTACGCCTTACAGCTATTTGCATGTTACACAAGACCCCATGCGCAATCCATTGTAAGCTAATAATAATAATAATATAGTAGGTGGAAGGAAAAAAGCACAAGGAGAGCGTGCGCTGTGTGTCGCTTTGCCCAACTTCAGGTCACTTCTCGAGTGATGACACTTCACGATCTCTCAACGGGCCTTCGCCTCCGTTGGAACTTTCTATCTATGAGCGGACTTCTGAATGAGCTGCGATTTCATTCCGTCTCATCATCATATGACGTATACTCCCCGTACAGAAATGGGGCAGCACATTCTGCTCATTGGAAGACAACTCGGTGATAATGCTTGATCGGCGTGTCGTTCAACAGCACCAGAGCCCGTACGAGAATAGCATCTTCGAGGCAATGACCTTAAACAGTGGCCATCGACATGAACCAGACTATGGCTATCATCTATCTGTCATCGTGGTGGTCAGCGTTCCCCTTTGAGCCAACCAATCCCTGCTGAGGAATTGCGGCTTCTCAACTGCAGTTTATGGGCTCATAGTGCTTCTCATTTAATGACGAAGCTAATATACTAGTCCAGCGGACACTCTCCGACGTTGCAGCGGCGCGACAAGAAGACATTCTCATTACGCTCTCAGACCAATCTCTGAAATTATTGCTGCGCTCTTCTTGCTTCCGTCTGGTGGCACTGATGGCTCGACCTGGGTCATATTCACGCACAGTTTTCCCAAAATCACACTGAAAAAAAAAAAAAAAATGGCGGAAATGCAAGCTTAGCTGGCGGCCGGAGCAAAAGCAAGAGAGAGAGAGAGAGAGAGAGAGGTGAGTTGGACCTTGTTATTGAGACTGATTATTTTACTCAAGCTTTCTCGTTTGTTTGTAACACATTTCTCCCCGATAACATCTGCTTGATTGACATCTGATGTTTTGAAGTTGTCAATTTTGAGATGTGTACGTCTCCAGAATTTTTTTCTTTGGTTTTATTTTCAAATTTCTTATTATACATGCGCATAATCTATCTTTTACGTTTGACAAGTCACACAGCAAGCTTGGGCGTGTCAGACGCATTATTGCGTAGAAGTTAGAACCACTTCACCGCTTCTTCACGGGCAATGAAGAGAGGTGCACTTTTACAGGAAGCTACAGGAACTGCCGTAGGCTACAAAAATCACAAACAGAGAAAAAAGTGCCTTTTTATAGCTAGTCGTAAAACCCGTCTCTAATGCAAGATTATAGAGCCTGATAGTGCAGTTCGCGTGTCTGTGTGAACAGAAGAAACAAAAAGACCAACTGGTTTACGAGATCACGAGTTCTCATCGTCGCAATTGTAGAACAACCTCCTGCGCAGAAACACAATCAAGGAATTTCTCGACGCCATGAACCGTGCAAGGGGCACAACGGATCGCGATGATGTCAGACGAGCTTTGAACATACGAATCGTATCCTGTCTTCCCCATGAAGAACGGTTCAGACGCAGTGGTCAGTCATATGCCGCTTTCCATTGGCTGCTTGAGCCTGACGTCACCCCCGCCGTAACGTCAAATTCGATTCCTTCCTTTCTTGTGTCATTCGCTTTCCATCGGCCGTTTGTAAAGGCCTGGAGCGTCGCTGCTTTATCATGCGAATGTTAGGCATTTGCTGTCATAAAGACGCGAAGGGCACACTACACGATGTCACCGTAACAATGCGCAAGCCAAGCGACAGGTCCAAGCAGCATGTCTCATTGACTTTCATTCCAGATGATAAGTTATTGAACCTCGGTATAACGAGGAAGCTTCTCGGAATGAATGAGTGGGTCGTGTTTCACAAGATACATTCACCACACTGTTGAGCTTGGCAAGAAGTAGCCAGTCAAACTATCGTACACCGAACAGTGTCGACGGTTCTGTGACCGAGAGGACGACGGCGCCATCCACAAATAGCGCTTGCTATCCGATCGTCGTCTGTCTGGGTCGCGAGCAACACAAGTGGAGCGCGTTAAATGATTTTACTCCGTTGACTCGGTGGAGGCATTTTTAGAACATCTCTTTCCCAATATCTCAGGATGAATGATTTGAGAGTTCGGAACCGTCAAGACCGACAAAGGTTGCTACAAGACTGTTCCACGCAGAGCGGGAATCCCCAATTCGTCGCTACGCTTCAAATCTGTACGTCGTCTACGCCAACAAATATAACACTGGTGAAGATGAGCTTAACTTCCATTGGCAAAAACATCCACGTGTACTATGGGGTTGTTGGAATCCATTAGATTAGTTATTTTCATGACGCCAACCCTTCAGTCTCTTTGAGCGGTATTTTGTAAAATAATTAACTAGTAATATTAGAAGAAAAACAAAGTGACTGCCCAACACGACCATAATATAGTTCAGGCACGCTGAGTATACGAAATAATTCTCATAATAACGCTAACAAAAAAGTACTAATTTGCGAATTCTGAGTAGTACGTTTGTGAAATATCTCGGAGTCTTAATTTCACCGTGAACGGTTTGTGAAATGGACCACGAAAAGTTTGCCGGTCAGTTCCTTCTGCTTTTCTTCTTTTTACTTTCGGAGTACCGCTCTACGACAGGACAGTTGTTCGAGGATCACTTCATACTCCGTTCGAAGAACGCCCGTCCTTCATGCTCGCATGACTGTTACGAAAAGACGTGAGTGGGTATGGGAATGAAAGAAGAAGCACAACAGGCGCAAACTTAACATTTCACCTCGAAGCCCGCACTCAACTTCCTCCTCCTCTCCGACGTTACATAGAGACGATAATTTGCATATCTGGGGGCAAGACAAATGAGAATCCATATCCCATCTCCCCCGGACAAAGAAATTACTCCAGCCTGAATTTCGCACCACATGTAGCGGGGCATTTAAAGAACCTATGACGAATTCGAATCATTCCAATGCGTCAAGCAAGGTGCTTGAGTCACTGGACTACTCATTCCTGAGCTCGAGTGCAAATCACGTGGCCCTTTAACTCCGCGCTTTGGTCCAAGCAGGTCTAAAACGAGAGACCACGCAGCGACCTCGCACAGTGTAAACAGGAGCGCCAAATACTGCCGCGCCCGGTGCGGAAACTCAACTTTTGGGGCTTGGCCCAAAGATAGTTCCAGAAGCTGTCGAAATAGCTCGTCGCAAGAATGCAGCTTGGCTGGCGTGTGGCACGTTTCCAAGGAGCGTCAGCCTTCTCTCATAGGCGGCAGATAAGGCGGGACGTATAAAGGGAGGGCCAGTGAGCCACAGAGCTCTTTGGTGGATTTCGCTCTGGTGGTGCGCTTCTAGGATACTGTGGATTACCAGCTCGGCGAACGGCAGTATGTACTTGCTGCATGCGTCGTTCGTCTGGATTCCGTTTTTCCCCCTCCTTTCTCACAGTGCATCGCAACCTTCCCGTCGGATTCGTTTGCTTGTGTCACTGCCACGGCGTGTTATCATCTTTCGAGAGCTCCACTTAGTCGTTTAACTGCGAATGTCGTTGTCATTCCACGCTTGTACTTTACTCTTTTCGAGACCTCACGAATCACTCTGTGATTTGTTCGCATGGGGTTGATTTCCCCGTTCGGCAGAAGATCGGTAACAGATCAAAGCCATGAAAATGTCGCCAAGGCCACTGCAACATGATCCTTCCCAGGAACCATTTGTGCGATGCTGTATTTGGGCGCCACCCCACCACTCTTCGGGCGCGTCCTTTTCTTTCTTTTACTCGACCCCTAGACGCCCTCTAAAAGAGCCTCCCGTGCGACGTTCGCCGCCTGATAACGGGACTCGACATTCAAAGTCGCAATCAGGTGCCCGTGAAGCAGCTATTGTACATTGTGGGCGATAACAGCTACCCAAGTGGCGCGTGACTAAACGGCTGACGTCAATGCATAGCCTTCTGTCTCGAGTCTGATGTAATTAGTGAACACTGGTAGCGACGCAGTTGTAATAAAGCATTTCTTCGACATTATAAATATCCCCGAATCTCACTGGTCCAGAGAGAACGGTTGGGCTCGAATAAAGTTCCGCTACCAAAAGCAGCGAAGAGAATCGTCATCGAACGTAACCACCAAAACCGAACTCGACGAAGGGTACCTGATGAGCCAGCAGGCCGTCAGCGCGAGCTTTAAATATTACGTCAGAAGCCAAAAGTCCCGTAACAAAGAGCGGTAACTTTACCGATCAGAAACTTGGAACCAAGAAGCAAGGAACACTACGAAAGCCCCGAGACTCCAAGGGTTTCGAAACACTGCTGCGTCACCGCTTTACGTGCGCCAGCGAAGGTGGATAATGTATCCTTTGGATCACAACTTGGTTAATGAACCTGACAGGTTTACAAAGTTTGGTATGGAGCTATCAGCGTCAACCATTCAACATTTATTTTCACTCTTAAAAGCAGTACTCGACTGCTGTAAACCAATCGCCCATGAGAATGATATTTTTTTTTTTTTTTGCCCCATTTGTATATAACGTTGGATGGGCGCCTTTTTGGCGACACTTAGCATAACTGCGTAATAGCAAAAAGTGGGCGTGTGCCTGTAGCTTTCCGCCAATAAAAAAAAGACAACAGCATCTTTGCAGTATTGATCGACTCTCACGGGTTATGCCATGAAATCTTTAACGAAATACTTTCGCAACGTGGCTAACTCCGCTTTTTATTATCTTCTCGTCAGCACACACACACATAGAACTCGAACACATAAAGTGTCCTACAATCCTTCACACAGTCAAGAACATTAATGCAGAATAGATAGCAAAAAAAATGTAGGAGGCGGTAAGGATTAAGGCGGCAACGTTCGCTAACTGGGCTGGTTAGAAGCCACCCTGGGAAAGAGCAGAGCTGATGGCAGCAAGCCAGCCTTTTGTTTCCCACACGTTTGGGCTAAATTTAGCGGGGGGAGCGCACCTTTCGGCACGGCACATGTTGAGTAGGAACAAACCACTACGTAACGCATTGTGTTTTCGATCAGAGTCATGTGGTGAAATCAGATAACGTCACACGAACGAGGCGCATTTCTCAAATTTTGCGTCCTTTTTCGAGGTCAGGAATGAAACAGTGTATAATCTGGCCATCAGGCTTTATGTACATACAAAAATGTACTATATTGCTTCACCCTTCGCGTCTCTGTATTCGCAAGATCGTTATCAAACGCCCTTGCAAGAGTTGCCGAATCAGCACGTGATTTTCTGATGCTGTTCCCTGGGTTCACGGACAACGCGCGCTCCAAGGCCGCTCTGTAACTCTCCTCATGGGAAGAAAAAAGTTGGCACATGAATCGGAGCATGATAAAAGTCGATTGTGTCACTGGATTTTTTACGCAAGTTCTCGCTCGCAGGTCTCCCCATGTGAAAGAAACTGAGTCTCTCGAGGGTCCAGTTGCCGATGGGAAAATGCTATAAAAAGGATGTATACGTATAACGCAACGTTCGATAGGGAGAGACTGCACAAACGAACTGAGTAGAGAAACACGGCAGACTACTTTTATGGCACTTGGGCCTTCGTCGTCATGCCAACCGTTGGTGTCGTGTTATACGATAAAAGGTTCGTCACAGAGGTCAACTCCAGGGTGCGGCGCATAAGTGGGACACATTTCGACAGCGTCGGAAAAATAGAAAATATAATAGAAAATTAAAATATATATATAAAAAGAAAATCCGTCAAATTTTGACGATCAACAGCATTTCGCGCCGCCTAGGTGTGGTGATGTGGACTTGCACCTGACAGTCCGGGAAACGACCGATTTCGTCCGAGATACGCCATTGGAAATGCATTGGGCGAAATGTTTGACTTTTTTTTTTTTATCTCGAGAAATTGGACCCGTGGGAAAAAAATTGCGATGATATTCCAGACAAAACGCTGTCGATTGGCAAAATTTGACGGATTTTAAGCATTGTCTGCTATTTTTCCGCCGCTATTGAACTGTGTCACAGTTATGCGCCGCACCCTGTGTAGAGAAGTTATTTTCAAGAACTCGACCATTCGGGCGATGTCTCCTGCATCTCTGGAATTGGCCATTCGTCTCAATGGAAGTTTACTGTAAAAGTGAACTCTACAACTATCCTCCAGTCCGTACTCGGCAGCTCCTGGTTTGACAATCCTTTACCGTGAGCAGACGGTCTTCTCTCGCCGACGGCATTAGTCCTAGCTCCTTAATTCTTATTTCACATTATTTTGTTTCATAATAATACGCATTAGTATTATTTGATACGGTTTCGTAAGCATAACAGTGAAATACACAGTTCATCCGCTACGCGTACCTCGATGTTTGGGCGCGGTTTGTCATCGCAGGTAATACATAGATATTACAGGCCTGTAGCGTGTCCAGCCTTTCTGTTCCCTTTCGGTGTACGGTACTCTCTCGTGCAATTTCAGAGTACAAAGTGTGTGTGGGGGGTGGGGGGAGCATTCTTTCGTTCCTTTCAAGAACCTCCCTTTTATCGGGCTTGGCAACGAACTCTGAGGGCTCTTGTGAAAACTGGTAGATAAGAAGGCCGGTGTCGGCATTTCCAGCTCGTTACTGTTCGATTGCACTCGAAACGCGGTTCTATATCCGTCACCAAGCGGGCGCACCACTTTCTTGTTCTTCAAGCTTCTTACTTTTGCCCATATGCAATGCACGATAACGCTCGTACAGAGGCTTTGTGTCAGATCCGGAGCTGTCGTCCGATAAAGTGCGATTATATTCTAGCGTTCCTTTCGGGCGACCTCAGGGACGGCTTCGCTGCCTGCTGTTTCAGGGTCATGTTCCTGAGAATCCCTTTACACGTTGCCAAGAGTTGCCAACTTCTTCGTCACCTCGATGTCCCATCACGTGGATACAAAAAAGGCGCCAATGCGTAGAAATCAGTCCTGCCTGGAGAATATTTATCGAAGGGATATGCACTGTGTTTCATCTTGTCGAATGTTCCTGGTTCAGTGGACGGTACTTACCTACTTTAACCTGCTCTCGCAAAGAGAGTACGATGTAGCAATGTTAAAGCACGAGTTTTCTTGAGAAGTAGACTGTACGCGTTTTGCAATATCACGTACAAAATGCGACGGTTTTACGATATTCTGGATCAAAGCCACCCAACTCGCGCACTTTTTCACCATACTTTCGTTTGCATTGCGCATCACATATACGTAGTTGTCTGGCACGATACACATGATCGTGAACAATTACAGGTGCAATACAGAGTAAATTATTAATATATATATATATAATTTATTAAATTTTATTAGAAATATAATTTTTCTTTTGAGTGAGTAAGGTTACAAGCTAAGTGTGCAGATACGCTGTATGAGCCTAAATCTCTCTCTGCCTCTTTTTATCTACATTTAATTTAATTTCAAATTATCGTTAATAAAACACGACAACTACAGGTACCCGTATAACTAACGCCAAATTCTACGTAGCTCTGAAGTAGGTTGACCATTACAGGTTCCTTTTTAGTTGGCAACCCGATCGGAGACAGACTTAAAGAGGATGTCCTACATGCCCGTTTCTACGGGCCCGCCACGAATGAATGGTTTCCTTCAGCGATTATGCTGGTAAATGCGGTTCCCCAAGGCAGGTGGGGAACCGGTGAGGAGACACGTGAACAGTGCGTGATGGGCGACGGCCGACCAACGCGGAAAAATGCCGCCGGACGGAAAGGTCACATCAGGATGCTTTCTCGTCTTCTGCGCTACGTTGTCGTCTCGCGTACGGTAACGCCACACAGACGATAGAAGAAGATCGCTAGAATCTTACCTTTGCATAATTTTATGCAGCATCTAACTACGACGACTTTTTTTTTTTTTCTTTTTTTTACGACTTAGCTTTTCGCAGGTTATGAACCACCTCCCTCACATCATCGGAAAGGTTTATAGTCTTCACATGTGGCTCCTATCTTCTGTTACAACCTATTCTCTTCCTGCCTCTTCTTTGATAAAAATAAACGTAATAAATGTTCAACACGACCGTGAACCAAACGGAATCTCCGAACTTCCTCTTCTGTTCTCACCACACGCCGCTGTTTTTCTTCTTACTTCTGTCCACGCCAGCCGAGTCACATGTCAAAGAAAGAGCTTATCACTTTTCGATCTCAATTGCTTCCATTTCTGGTACGCCGCCTCCTTGATAGCAAGTGGCGATGTTTGCAGATACCGACTTCAGTTCTATCTCTATATTCCGTCGGTGGATCGTCGAATTGCGCTATAAAGAACAGTTATCTCAATCGTATCGTAATATGTTAATGGCCGTAACAAGGAGGTGCTTGGAAAATATTAAATTTACCGGTGTTAGGAAGTGAACGCTCGTATAGTTGCACCAGTATGCTTAAATCGTGGATTACCGAATGATACTTGAAGTTTGTATAGGACATTGAACTGAACACGTGCATTCAATTCAGGCGGCTATGAAATGGCTGGAGAAAGTGAACGAAGGTGCGATGTCCTTGCCGTATAGAGGAGCCCTGGAAGCATGGAATTCTCCGCTCATTCCACTCGTATGTAGGCATGATCACCAGAATACGTGTATTATATACGCATATTCTTATTAACGTATATTGATATATTCGTGCGAAAGTTGCACTCACGAATAGAGCGTTATTTCTATTCTGCCCGATTGCTAATACAATGCAGACGATATTTCGAATAGGATAGCCTTCACTGATTACAGATGAACGTCAATATTCAATAGGTCGTACACATACCTTAAAACATAGCGAATATTAGTACATTTATGCCGTATTTCAAGGACTCTCGAATTACACAAAGAATGTATGAACGCCAACGCACGGCGTGAGAATAAAAATGCAAGAACGCGCTGGTGGTGCCATCTCGGAGGCCGCACGTTGTTAGGCCCTCTCAGAATAGCCTGTGGTCGAAAATAGCGCAGAGATGCGAGGACTCCACCCATGCAGATAAGCGACTACTGGCAAACCTCCAGAGTTTCCAACACATTTCCTCGAGCATGTGACCCCCTGTATCGCGTGTGTACCACTTGTCACAGTTAGACAGCCACGTGGTCCTTTTCATGGAAGAAATGCGTGACACGTAATGCTCCAATATTTATGCCCGCAGAATCATATCTATATGCGCAGCAAGGAAGATACGGCCTGCTATCGGCCTTCTGGCCGGAGATGAGGGGAGATGACAGCACAGGCAGTTTCATTTACATTACTCGCATATAGACAAACAGTGAACACTTAAAGCGATTAGGCAAGTGCACCGTGACACACTGTCCATGGATCACTTCGAAACGAACTTAGGCGCCGCTTCTGGGAAATCTTATCGGAACTAACATTGCGTGCGCATTTGGTTGTCAAGTGTCACTGAAGTCCTCTCACCGAA
>JARGYV010117903.1:0-21883 GCA_029532675.1 Ornithodoros moubata | reverse complement strand
TCGCGTGAACAAACTTCTAAGTGTCTTTGTGAGCGACTGTATCATTCTTGTTGTCACTAACATCTCGTTTAGCTAGTAAAATATATTCAGGAAAAACACGGAGAGAGGAAATGCGCTAAAAATCAACCTCTGGCGAAAACACTACTTCGCCACATTGCACAGAGAAAACCAATCACCGTTTAGACTGATATCGTTCACTGTCTGGATTCGTTAACAAACGGTAGGTACGCCCACCGCTTCTGACGTATCAGGCACGTGAACCATATGAGTCTACATGATATTGGATCTATTTCTGGCGTGTTCATGTTGCGAGTGCATGCGCAACATGCACGTCACTTATTCTCACCTTAAGCAGGCAGTGAATTTCATAATCGAGTTCTAGCTAGACGGGATGTACATTGATGCAGCATGGTTATTAATATGACTGTTTCATATTGCTCAAGCATGTCTATACGCTGCTTTACGTGGGATTGTGTAAAGTGATGCTGTCTATACTTCGCGCAGTGACCGTGCGTAATACATTACTTTCACCTTACGATGCATGGAAGACAGTTTAAGGGTAGACGTTAGGCTTAAATCACGGGTCCAAAGTGGAATTGCAGGTTCTCAGTGTTCATAGGCAAACTATGGGGGGGACGGCAGTTGAGAGTATCTAAAAAAAGGCTTCTGTAGGGGAATACATGACTAAGCGGAGTCAAGGAATAGGATGCTGCTGTCATCTTCTTCTTTTTTCGTCATTGTCAATAAATGTATAAATTAACCATTTAAAGTGAAAAATTGTAGACTTTCAATATAGTCAGGCTACAAAGCGAGGAAGTCGTCAAGTGGTGGTCAAAAATCTCGGTAACTGTTTGACAGAAAAGTTAACAGCAAAACGAAAAGCCATACTCAATTATTATACAAAAAGCAAAAAAAAAAAAAAGTTAAAAATCTAACGTGTGGCTGAAGCGTTTTTATTTGTAAATGGCTAGAATCTCACGCGTTTCAGGCGTGCGGTCAATCTCGTGAAGTGGCAAGACTACAGACGAAGTTTAGTGGCCGTATATAGTTATGAGGCATTTCTCAACATTAGCGTCCATAATATTCACTACTTTCGCCGCTTCAAAAGAGCTTTTCTATTCTCCTCTACTCGCAAGAGATTTTTTTTTCCCCTTTTAGCTGCAAAGTATCATGTGTGCCCCTCAGCTATATAGTTATACCATGTGACTGTGTCCGCTTTTGCAAATCCTTTACTCCGTCGAGATTCAGTTTGCTTTCATGTGACCTTCGCGTACGAAGCTATTCCTTGTTGAAGGGTATTTAATGGTACAGTAGGATTACATGCTGGTCATGGGCTATAGAAAAAAAAATTGTTCAGTTATAAGCTTCCTAGTTGAAGCGGTCAGTTAAACTTGCAGTAATCTCTTCATCCTCTGAACTGTTTGTTATTACAAACAGAGAACAACTGCATTTAAGCAAGGGCAAAAAAAAAAAGCATATATACAGGGTGTCCCGTAATTGGTGCGACAAACTTCTAGGGGAGGTAGGGCACATCATAAGGATTAAGAGTTGTATAGGAGCTCATGCCCGGAAACTGCTACCATTTAGCCCTGACATTTCCGGGCATGGGTTCCTATGCAATTCTTAATATCCGTATGATGTGCCCTACCTCCCCTAGAAGTTTGTCGCAACATTTATGGGACACTCTGTATCTAAATCTACATCCAAAGAGGAAATACATTCAACGTACTGTATCGAGTCAACGATCTGCGTAATAAATAACAAATCAATGTAAAGTATAGAAGTGGGGGGTCTACACACAAGCGATTTTATCTCACAGCTCACAGTTTGAATACGGTGTTTTGACGTGGTACTCATGCGAATGTCTATATGGTATTTTACGTGTACATAGGGTAAACGCCCGCGATACTGTGCCATATTAGCGAGACGGACAAAACTTTTGTAATCGTTGGTTTTCGCTGTACATTTATACCTGGTACCAATTTTACAAATAAACACTCCACAAGATAGTTCCGTCGTCTTTACTCGCTTATCAACGCACAGGAAGGTAAGCAACCTGAAGAATCCAATGGTGAAGCGACTGAGTACGATTAAAAGTCATACAGATATGTTTTCTGTATAGGATTCAAAGTATTCATACGCAATGAAATGTTACATCCTCCAATCAGAACCTGTTACTCTTGATTATTCAGTTGTTCTAATTTCCTTGAATTTCCTTTTGATTTCCCCATTCAGGTGATTTGCTTCCGACCTCGTGAGGTGAGAGAACCTTAACCTAATGTGACCTAAAGCATCTCCGCAGTCACGCATGCGCGCAATTTGACTATGAAATGGCCATCAGTATGAATATGATTGTCGACTGCTTCTGAGAACGCGCGTGATTGCTGTCACTGGCACCTCTCGAAACAATGCGTCCTGACGCTGTCAACAAAGGCTCATGCGAAATTATGAATGCGAAGCGATGTCAACAATAGCAGCAAAAATCCACATTGGCGCAATAGCTCGCGCGCTTTAACCGAAGATGCGCGAGAAACGTTGGAAGCTTATGGTCAAGATGGCCCTGCTTGTCCAAAGCAGGCCTTGTGGCCCAAGGACGTGAAAATTAGGAAAACAAGGTAAGCCAAGCTATGTCTATTCACCCTACGTGAAGAAAAAAAAAAAGAGAAAGTCGTCGCGAAGTTGTTCAGAGTTGCCGCGAAAATGACGTGTCCGAGAAGCGCGCCAAAGCATGGCGTAGCCGGTATCCCATGTTGTGATCAAACAGCATACCGTGAATACCTCGTCAGACCGCAAGACGTGTGCTAACGAACTGATGGAACATGCATAACAAGGCCGTTGTCAGCATGGATATCCTAGTGTATACAGTTGGGTGACGCTTTTCTGTCCAATTTACAGTCTTGGAGCCGTCGACGGACGTTATGGCGTCCCGCAGCTCCCGGGGCCCGTCCAAGGACCAGGTGTCCCTAATCGTAGACAACCAGGTTTTCCTGGTGGACCGCGACGTGCTCATAAGGAACAGTCCATTCTTCAGGAGAACATTAGAGAAGCGAGAGAACAGACATAAAAATAAAGTGAGTAAGATGCCGCACTTTGTCTAGCTCCCGTCTTAAAACGCGGAACTTACAATCACTTCAGGTAAAGCTCTCTGGGATATCTGCGGACACGTTTAACTGCCTCATCGACTACATGGAAACCGGGAAGCTTTTCGTAACGCAAGGGAATGCTTCTGACGTGTTTAACGCCGCCTTCCGACTGAACATGTCCGATGTCGTTAAGAGATGCATCCAGGTAGGTCCGACCAGCTAGATGACCTTTTTGTAGTTTCCAGTCTCGCTTGGTGCTCCTCAAAAGTTTCCGAGCAAAGTTCGCATGCATATGATGCGTTTACGTTACATTTTTTCTTCGTACGTTTCTTTTTACGTTCCTTCGATTGTTTTACTATTTTTTTCAGCAAAGACAAACAACAAGTATATGACCATCCTAGACCCCAAACAAAGGAATTGAACTCAAAGAGTATCCTATGAGAGTGTGTCCTGCTCTATTTTGCAGTGATAGGGCTGGACTATTCTCACTGTGAACTGTACGTGTTACGCAGCTGGAAACTGAAACTACTCCCATGGGACAGCAAATTCTGATGTATTCAGCAGCGCGGAGGTTGAACCTTCCAAGCGAAGAACGTCGTGCCTACAGCTTTTTGGTATCGCATTTTATATCTGTCGCTGCAACCAGAGAGTTCCTGGAGATGGACCTCGATGACCTCGTGCGGTTATTGTCAGCAGATACTATTGGCTGTCATTGGTGAGATTTTTCTTCAACATGACGCTAAGCGGAACATCGGAATGCGAGTACAACCTCCCTCAGTGCCACAACTTAGATTACATTTGTGATTACAGTTACTTAGATTACAGTGCCACAACTTAGATTACAGATTACAGCATATGAACATGTGTGAAAGCCAGCTGTTAATGGTGGTGACTCCATAAGTTCCTGATTAGGCAAAAAACATTAGAAGGAAAAGCGTCTAGTTGGCCATGAAGCAATTTTTATCACAATTCTTTTCCTTTCGTTTTTTTAGTTCGCTTGTAGCAATGCCAGATAAGCCTTAGTTTAGATAAGTTAGTTAGGTTATCTTGATTCTGTCTATGGCCATTGTGGCGGTGGTAAGACAGCAGGATGTTCTATACAGGTAGAGGACGAAGCAAATAAACATGACAGAGTCTCTTGTATTATGCATCAAAGTCACCAGTTCACTTTGTTTTTGACTACATGATTTACAATGCATCATCTTCCCGTCCTCCTAGTGAGGGTGAAATTTTCGAAGCCGCCATGCGTTGGCTGAACTATCTGCCGGAAATGCGACATGAATACGCCGAAGACGTCATGAACTGCATACGATTCAACGGAATGAACCCAAGTGAGCTCCACGAATGTCTCGAATATCCTGGAGTCAATGAGATGACGGGTGTGCGAAAGCAAATACTACGCGCACTCAGGTATGAAATATTCGCATGCAAAACTCAGATAGCTTTATACCCCCGTACGTTTTCTATACTTAAATTACGTTCTGTTTCTTATAAGCGCTGTTAAACTGTTTATCGTACATATTTTCCTCGCAGCACGTGGCTTGAAAACGAAAATAACGCGGATGGCGAAAAGACTGGGATGACGGCGGCACAAAGGCTGTATACACCTTTAACGGAACCATCCTATGTAAGTTCGCGTGAAGTCGATGTCACTGCCACGCCTTTACGCCTTCGAAGGCCGATAAAACATGCGAACATGTGCACTGGAGATAAAGCACGGAGCACGTCCAGTAGTTGTTAGAGCACGTGCATGCATTATCAACACGTCCGATGGAGAGGAGGTCCAGCGAACAGGTGGGGCATAAACTGAGACTTGCGTTTTATTTGTAGGTTTCAGTAACCGCAGACAACGAGGACGCTTTCTCGTCCACTAGCGGCATTCTGCCACATGCCAGCATGGTATCAGACCAGTCAGCCATAGACAACCTCTCCAGTCTTCGAAGCTTGGCGCGGAAGCCTACAAGCAAGGTTTTCAAGTTCATACCTAGGAGTGAATTTCAACGCGTTACCAGCCACGTAGCATCGTCGGATAAATCTCTAACAAAATCGGGCTCAGTCATTGAGGAAGAAATTAAGGAAAGAAGAATTACCGAATCTAGTGTCGAGGATGTCAAAACTCATCGGAGGGTTGTACGCCCTAGGGTAGACGGTCAGAGATCTCGAAGCGGCAGAGGTGAAGACTCTGTCACGAAAGATTTTGGCACGACAGACACTCCGACGTATCCGGTACAGCTTTCTGATTTCGATAACTTTTCGGAAGCCCATAGGAGTGGAAACAGTGTAGGCAATGTCACTGTCGAGCGCACGTCTCTTATCAAAGAGTTGGTCGAAGGCACTCCACCAGTGGTACCAGCCGCCAGTTACGCGTCGTTGCAGTACTCCTTCGGCGAAGTTGCAAACGCTAACCACATAGAGGCTATGTCGGAAGGGACGCCTGTCTCAGATATGGCTGCTCCCTGCTCTCGTCCTTCGACAGTGTCAGCTGGAGAGATGGGCGCATCGCCGAACTGCGCTGAGTCCCCGGCCTCAGAATCCCCAAAAGTATCAATTGACAGTCTCCCTACTGAGACAGAATCTCAAGCAGAAGCCGCATGGGTACCTCCGCGGAGCACTCCTCCTGAACCTCAAAAAGACACGTCGACATTCGAGAACAAAGCCCAACAGTTATCCCAACCAGAAAGATTATTACCAAAAGTGTTTCCTCAGGGCAGTTCAGATACGTCAGATTGTAAGACCGGAGTATCTGACAATAAATCAGTCTTCGATTCGAAGTTGGCGACGCGTGTCAAGTCATCGAAACTACGAGGTCCCCTACAACATCTTTTTCTTGGTTTAGCAGAAGGCATTGGAGGGAAGCAAGTACTGGAAGCGCATGCAGTGCTCGAAATGCGTAACACTGGAGGAGCGTTCGAAAGCCATTTCAGGATGCAGGCTCCGGAAATCACAGAAGCGTCAGCGACAGCGGATGTTTGGTTGCGTGGCAGAAGCACCGCAGGAAAAGAACCGTCGATCTCTGCGACGGACCGTTCTCCCCGCCCTTCTTCCACGACTGATCTTTCAGTGCAGCCTCCTGCTGAATCTTCTTCGTCATCCGTGACAGACACACGCGAATGGATCACACCTATGCCCACCCTATCGAGCGAAACGATAGATAGGATCTTAGAGTCGTGTGCTAGACCCGACGCGGAGACACAAGAAACTCCAGATCGTTCTTCTCAAAGTGCGGAACAGGAAATCTTTAATCCCGAATTAACCGAAGGCCTTGCCAAAGCCATTGAAGGCGTAGTGGAACTAGGTGCTGCCGTCGCTGACCTACAACTGTTCCTGGGCGAAAGACTCGCAAGCGCTGATGGAACTAGTAAGCTGGAATCCACCCAAGAGTTTAGTCTGTCCGATTCAAAAGCATCACGTGACGAAACAAAGGGGCAACGTGGCGTTCCATCGCCATCCTTTACTGGTACCGACAAGCTGGTGCCGGGAGGATACATTGCGTCATATGATACTACCAGTAGGCGTCCGGATAAAGAAGAACCGTCTGAGCAAAAAGAGGAGACAACGGCAGGGAATGAGACCGTAGCACAATACATGGGCGAAAGTGATGAAGGCGTGAAGAACGAATTTGATATAACCCATATCGAACCTCAATTAGACGATGCAGCAGCGCACTCGCCAATACCAATCACTGAAGCCACAGAGAGTGAAACCTTTCCTCCAGGCTACCCTAGTTTTTCGAGCGAAGCTGCGTTTTTGGCGAAAGAGAAGAAGGAACATCTCGATGTCAATAAGCAAAGCTGGCTGATTCCAAGAGGGCCTACAGAAATTATTTCTGTCAAAGGAAGGAGTCCTCAAAGTTCTCAAAATGTAATAGAGATTACTGTTGACAAACACGAGCCGCAGCCAGCTATGGAGAAAAAAATTGAAACAGTGCGTACACAGATAGTACCATGCCCGGAAAGATCACCGATGCACATTGCTGACGCCAAAGAAACACCTCCCGCATTTATCTCTGCAGAACAGTACCACGACGACTTAGATGACTTGGAGCACGTCAGGTCACTTCTGGGCGAGATTGCATCGTGTGGGCTCATAGAGTTACCTGGTGCGTTCCATGAGAGGAGAACGGAGTTGGAACTGCCTCAGTTATTCAAGAGTACTGGAAAAGTCACACGTGAAATCGAGGATGAGGAGGGGCGTACACCGTATAAGGAGCAACCAGAAGCGCCTACAATAGAATCCGAAGAGGAAGGTGCAATACGGAGGGAGCCCGAATTGTTCCCGCCGAGTCAGGGACAGGTGGCAAAGGAGGGGGCTGCCCAACATCCAAGCGTTCTATCAAGTGAGATCGTCAAGGAACTGAAGCTTCCGAGTGTAAGCAAGGTGGAGAGGAGAACGCCAGTTACACCGAAACAAGCTCCGAGGAAGCCAGAGGAACTCGTAGAAATTACTCGAATTGTCCTTCACGAAGTACCAGAATTGACGGAACGCTTCGAGCAAAAGCTGTCGCATGAAATTCTACCACCATCTGTAGATTTTGGAACAAGTACATCTCCTATTACGGCGGAGATCGACCATAAAAAGCCAGTACAAAAAGAACTAGAGAAGGAAAGAGCAGGGGCATTTGTTCCGTATGAAGTCGCAAAAGTAGTCGAAGCTACCGTCCAAGAAACACCCTCTTGCACTTTAGTACACCCTGTGAAGGAACCAAAACAGGTGCCGTCCACGAGTCTTTCCAAAGAATTAGAAGCGATAGCAGTGATAGAAATCAAGGCACAGGCAGTGTCGGCGCCTTTCGTAATGTCTGTAGCAGCAACAGAAGAGACTGCTCAGCAACCATCAGGAGAAATGCCAACAGAACGAAAGACTGAAGTACCTGAAAGCAAGAAAATCGTTCAGCCAGGAACTGCAGAACTGCCAGGAACTGCGAAGGAAGAAGTTACAGCTGAAATTACGCTGTCACTAGTTTCGGAAGGAGAAGCACCTGAGAATTCAGTGCCACAAATAATGTGCGAAGCATCAATTAAGAAATTGCTAGAGCACAAAGAAACTCATGAACTGGTACCATATGAGTTCACCAAAATCGTAGAAACCATCGAAGAGAGACCTAAACCAGAACTTTCGGAACTGAAGGACAGAAAAAGTAGTCCTGCTAGTCACGCAAGTACCGAGCTTGTGCCCTATCTGGTGACGCAAGCTACGACGGTACCTGACAAACCAGCCATGGTAGCCCCAGAGCAAAAGCAGGAAAAGCAAGCTGAGGAAAGCACAGAGCTGTATTCGTTCGAAGAAGAAATGGAAAGTCGTGGGCCTGAGGAGCCTTCAATTGCCACCACACATAAGTCAGAGCATGTTACCCCAGGAAAGCAGAAAGGAGCAGAAGATAGCGGTGAACTATTTTCATTCGAAGGTGAACAGAGTGAAGAATTGATGAGTCCCGGTCCTAGTGGCCAGATGGAGCAGTCGGATCTTGTAGACCGGACACAAGAAATAAGCACAAAGGCTGCAGCTGTCCAGCCGAAAGAACCAGCCGAAGTGAACTCTGAACTGTATTCGTTTGAGCACGAAGAAAGCGGAGACCTAAAACCACGTGGGTCTGATAAACGGATAGAGCCGTACGAACCTGACGATACTTCTAAAGAGAAGACATTTATAACGGCAGAGCGCACTGAAAGTCTTTCACTGGAGACCAGAGGTGACTCACAAGCTGCTCCCGAGCAGGATGTAAAGCGGCTAGAAGAAAGTACTGAACTCTATTCGTTTGAGCCGGAAGACAGTAAAGAACAATTCACGAAAATGGAGCAACAGAAGTCTGTGCAAGGAGTTCCTCTACTGGAAGATAACAAAGTGGAGGAAAGCGCTGAACAGTTATATTCCTTTGAACCAGCCGAATTTACAGAAGCTATATCATATGAGTGGAAGAAATCTGAAAAGAGCTTGCCTCCGAAACAAGAGGGGCGAATTGGGGAAAGTACAGAGGCGCTCTCATGTGAACAAAGCAATGAGCAAGTGCCCGCAGAAACTGAGGAACATGTAAAGCGTGGGCTAGAAGGTACAATGAAAACTGCAAATGCAGCAGCCTCCAAACCTGCCTCCGAGGTGAAGCCCATGATAAAGAGCCAAACACCTAGTGAGGTGAGTCCAAATACAGCGCCTCGCGAGCCTGTGGGTCTGAAAGATGAGGCGGTCGAGGACGACGGCTTCTCAGGCAGGAAGGCCAGAACCAAATCAGAATCTTCATTAGCTTCTAAGGCAAGTAGAGTCCCACTGCCGATCTCCATACTAAAAACAGCGAGCTTAACCGCAGCACACAGGAAGGCTGAGAAGTCCAACGAGCAAGAGCGTTGGCCTGTCCTTCAGACAGCGAATCAGAAAGGGCAGTTTCTTCTTCAGAAGGCGAGAATCATAGCATCCACCCCTACCCATTCAGTCGAGTTAATACAACAGAACGTAACACGCGGTACTCTAGAAGGAGCTACACCCGAAGAGGCCGAAGTGACGGTCGCTAAAGAAGTCATGCAAGGGCACAAATCAACGCAGAAGCAGATGACAGTGCCTACGAACGACGCTGAAGAAAGCAGCATCAAAGAATCGTCCGGTTCAACCACACCGCCAGTGAAGAGCCGGAATATCAAACAGAAGGACATGAAGTCGGGACGTAGGGCAGGAGGCTCCAAGTTACCGCCTTTGCAGCGCATGCGGATATTTGCAGAGGGCACGGCACACTCCGTTGAGGTGGTAACAGAAAAGCCTCTGGTATTAGCTAAAGACCTAGAGGCATGGGTGCTAGGCCCTCAAGATAATTCTGCAGACGCCGCGTCAGACAAGGATGAAACGTCTCATGTCAATGTCGAGCCTTTTACCGGTCCGGCAATGCATTCTGTTTTCACTAAGAGAGATTTTTTGCTGGACAGCCTGAGTGACGATGAAGTTCCCAACGTGGATAACGTTCCTGAGTACGATGTGTCACAAACGTATCAGCTGATAAAAGAGAAGCTGCAAGATGTCGAACTGCGGAAGAATTTGTTAAACGAGGCCCTTGAAAAAGAGTCGTGCGAGAAGCGCTTGAAGACTATTCAGCAAAACCTCGATCGGTTGGACAAGTACGACAAGAGGTTACTTTCTGCACTGCAAGTATTAAGTCACTCGGCCATGATGCCCGGAAAAACAATACAGGTGTTCAGGGTGTACACAACTGAAAGTATGGAAAAGCAGTATCCCTTCGAAGACGGCCATAAAACGGACAAAACGAATATAGCCCATGAAATCTTTTTTTCTCCGGTATTCTCCAATTATAAGGGTGAAACTCCACCTGAAAAAATTAACAAAGATGGCATGACAAAGTCTGATATAGTTCACGCCGAGCCCCGAACAACGCCACTGTACGTGAATGGACGTGATATCACCGCTACTGACGACAGTTTTAGCCGCAGCGCCAAAGAGGCCGGTGTTATTTTCGAAATCCGTTTCACGAGGTCTGCAACTACCATCCATGACCTAGAAAATGAATGTTTCACAGTTGCCTCGGATCCAGCGTCTCAACAGAAGAGCAAGACACACCCCTCCGCGACAGACAGTAAAAATGACAGAGACAGGTCTATAACCGAAGCAGAAGCTTTTCGCGACACTGTAGACAGGCTAAGCTTTTCAGTGCAGTCGATAACAGGCGTCAACACTACAGACACGCGGTCTGAGCAACACGGAGATCGCCGGTCATCCGGACAACTGCCAGCGTCGGATGAAAGAATCCCGAATACCGCAATGGAAGGCGCGCAAGGTCCGAACGGACAAACCGTGCACGGCGTTTCGGGCACACCGTTTCGTGTTATTAAGAAGAAGGTGTTGCAAGAAACCGTAACCACGACGACTCTTGAGAGAAAAGAAAGTGTCAAGAAAATGTTCGATGAAAACACAGGCCTCGAAGAAAATGACTCACATTTGGAAATAACCACCAGAGAAGAGGTCCGCAACAAACGAGAGGAAGAAACTATTGAATCTTACGAGTCTCAAGTGAACCTTTTTCAGTCTTCAATACCTGTGGCACGAGAACCAGACCGCCTGTCAGAAGCTAAAATGTCATCCAGGTCCACTGTGCCTGTCAAGCCCCTAAAGTCCGCCCTGACTAAGGAACGCCTAAGTTCTGGGAGTATAGGGTCAGAGTCAAAAGACAGAAACCATAAGAAAAGCCAGGTAGTGGCAATCAGGGTGCTCGATGAATACGAGAGAGACTCCGACTCTGAGGTCCCGAGCCCCATTACGGCACTCGAGAACAAGGGCATTGTTGCAGTCGACAACGAGGAACTGCGTAAAAAGCTTGAACTCGGTTTACCCGACGTTGTTCAGGACGAACCTAAAGGTGAATTGTTGGGCGACGACGAAGAAGATGCCTACCAAACGGCCGCGAGCTACATGGCGCGGCTTGACCGCAGGGATTCCATAGCAGTGACCAAAATTCGCAAGCTCAAGCAACAGCAGGAAGGGCACCAGGATGGCGATGAAGAGGAGACTGATGATCAAGACGAGGATGATGATACTGGATATCATCCAAAATTTCAGAAACCGACACTGATTTGCGATTCCTCGCAAGCAATATCCGCCCGAAGTGCACCTCCCCTGCCAGCCCACAATTCGACGGAACAGTTCAGGACTGAGAAGACAGCTGCCAAGGTAGAGCCGCCGAATCTTTCTTTCGAAATCGTACAGCCCACCGAATCATCGGAATTTGTGAACGCCCCTGTTCACACAGAGACTGCTGTTGCCTTGAGAAAAATCATCGATCCGATTACAAGTAAGTCCATCAAAGAAGTCAGGAATGTCGAAAATTCCGTGTTAACGTCCGAAACTGAAGAAATTTATTATTATCCTAAGGAAAAGGTAACGAAGAAGCACATATCAGAAACCAAAGTGTTGACGGAGACAAGGTCGTACACCGAAATTATAGTAGAGAAGAACATCAGTGAGACCACCATGGAGCATAAAATGCCCATTATTCCCGAGGAACCCATTCACAGTCTTATGTCGGAGAAAGTGAAATCAGCTCAGTCGATGTCCGAAGAGGCAAAATTCCCTGGGAACAAGCAGTACTGGCGAAAATCGCTGAGCAAGAACGATGCTGATAGCACTGAAGGCACGTTGGAGACATTAACAGCGCCTGCAATTCAGCGCCAGAGAACTCCGTCAGGAGAAGGACACTTGAGTAGCGAGCCTTTTGATGCATCTCATTTTATGGAACCCATACCCGAAATGAGACCCGAAACAGTTGCCACTATGGGCCGCTATACCTTCGAAAGTTCTACAGAAGCTGAAAGGCCAAGGGGTTTGTATCAAGGTGCAATCAGCGAGGAGGCAACGGAGGAGATCAAGAAGAAAATTGCGTTGACTGTAACTGAAGAGAGCGCAGGCGGTGAGCATGCTAAACCGGTGGAATGCAGAGCTGACAGTACAGTGGAGTTAAATGACGCTAAGAGGTTGCAAGAGGTTGCTGAAACGGAGAAACGAAGCAGCTCCGATGGTGCAAGTAAAACGAGTCGTATTTGTGAATCAGCCAACGATGTATCTGCTGTAGAAATCGACGTAATAGAAGTAAGAAGCAATGCTGAAAGAGGGCACACAGAAGCACCGATTGGAGCTGCTACTCTGGACGAGCCGAAAGACCCCGCTAATGTCCAAGGGGCAGAAACGCGTGCAGTAGAACGTGAACAAAAAGAACCGTGCGTGCAAACACAGTCGACGACTGTAGGTGCCGCACCGGTTTCAGACATTACGAAACGCACTTTTGAACCCACTCAGGAAGCTAAGGAACACCCGAAGACGATCGAGAAGTCACCATATTCCGTACCTGCAGTTAGTGGTGATCTGAAAACACGTGAAGTTGAATTTTCCGCAAAGAGCCTTGGAGCGTCAACTATTGCCACGCAACAACTGGTGCAGGCAAGTTCATCCTGCGAACAAAAGCTTGTTGAACGAATGTTAGACTCACCAAAAGAAAATAGGAAGAAGGCAGAGGACGCTTTCGTAGAGCTGTCTTCGGAAAATGGAACTGGGCAAGTTGAAGAACTGTTGCCCGCAGAGCAGCTTCTTGAAGAACGGCCTCGGATTGTTGAAACCGTTCCTCGTGAACGTGGCAATGAGCCTGTCATGCAGTGTTCTGAATTAAAGGCCATCGAAGAACGGTTAGAGGAAGCTCCTGGTGTAGTACCAGAGGCAACTGTCGCTGCAGCGCAAGCTCTACCAGATGACCATGCACAGGAAATGGTAGATATTTCTGCAGTTGAAGAAGGGAAACTAGTGGCAGTCCCAGGTGACAAGCTTGGACAAACTGCCGCACAAAACGGTAATGCGATAGTTGAATGTATCCCTAGAGACGTCGAAGAGTTCGCAGAACGGTCGAATGTAGAAATTACACTCAGGACATTTTCACCAACAGCGATGACAATTGACGGGACCGCAGGAAAAATTTGTCGAGCTGAAGCACCAAATGATCAAAGGAAACCCGCACAAGAGCGCTTGGACGTGTATCGAACACAACAAGAAAGAACTATTGAAACGTTTCCATCTGACATATCTGTCTTAGCCAAAGTTACGATTGTTGTGGGGCGATCGTGTGAGAGGCTTCCAGAGACAATCTCTCAGTTCAGAGAAGTACAACCAGTGCAAATCGATCAGGACCTGACCAAACTAATAGCAGAAAGCACGAACTTGCCTGCGCCTTTCCAAGAACACACGTCTAGCCGTGTGTATGATATATCAGCAGATCGGCGCGTGCAAGAGTATAAAGCATCCGAGGTACTAATTAAAAATCTCCCAGAAGCTCGAGTTGATGCCATCGCAGGAATTCTTGTACGTGAAGCAGTGACACAGCAAGGAAGCACGGTAACTGAAGATGTCCAGGAAACCTCGTACCTGCAGGCGGCAGATGATGATATGAAAACCTCTGAGTCGGAAGCACTTATCGGCTTACTCCACTCACAAAGACTTAAATTCAAGCTACCTCCTGGGCGAGAATCCTCCGAAAGGGCGTCATCGCACCCATCTATTCAATTTAATCCCGACAGTGAGGTTATACCATCAGTCACTGAGCTCACGCTATCAACCGAAAGGAAGACATGGACAGCGGTACCCAAGCAGTTTGATGTCGCCGATGACAACGACATGGACGTCTCCAAGGTTTCAACCTTCTCAGAAAGTCGCGTCATAGATGATAAAATGCCGTTACACGAAAGAACAAGAACTACAGGAACCGACGAACTGAAATCTGTTGAGTCCCACCAACGGGCAGCACATTGTGCCGACTACGAAGCTGAACAAGAAGAGCTCGAAGATTCGTTTTTCGAAGAAAACAAGTTAATGAGGAAGCCGACGAGATTGAAGCGCATTAAACGTATAATGGTACAAGCCCTTAAAGACGAATGTCCGCAGAAGACGGATACGGAATCGGAGGTATCGATGGAATACTTCCGGACAACCGAGACCACTGAGCTGCCGGAAAGCGTCGTTTTTCGCGAAAGACCCCAAGGCCTCGAAATACTGCCTATCTACATGTCGGTTGAAAGCAAACGCGACAGTCTACAGGAGCGCATGCAGGACGAGACGCCCACGGGAAGAATAACTGTAACAGCAGAAGCGCCTATGCCTGCTCCCGGATCTCCAACAGCGAACAGAAAAACAAGAGCCAGCGTGGAAACTCCCTTCGCGATGGACATCGTGGAGTCTCCAGAGACCACTGTTCCTAGAGAAAGTGACGGCAAGGTAACGGAAGAACACGATTCTGTCAAAAAGAGTTCCCTTGCCTCTGCCGAGGATGAAAACGCCGAAAAGTTTTTGGGGCCGAAGGTTGTAAAACACGAAGATGAATTTAACGGTCCACAAACGGAGCGGCCGGCAAGGTCGTTGCCTGCAGTAGCAACTGAGGACCAGACAAAATTTAAATCTGTTCAACCAGGTACAGATCCTATCTCCGCAATCCCTACGGATACTTACGTTGAATCGGTTACAGTCACAATGGTCACTGAGACACCAGAAGGGATACTACCTATGGAAAACAAGACGCAGCAGGAGTCCAAGAAACGTAAGGCAGCCCCTGTGTCGATATCGAATTCAAAAGGAAATATTAGTGGTGCCGCTCCTGGCCAATTCCAAAGCAAAGATAAAAGGAAGAGGCCAGATAAAGTATTTAGGATACCACCAGGTATTTCGTATGAACGGTCCTCAGTTGCGCGAATGGATTCGACGGCAACTAAGATTATAGATTCTACCGAAGATAACCACAGACGCCGGATTCAAAGGAAGAAGCATAGGCGCTACGAAAGGTCTGAAAACTCGAAGGATCTTCCAGTCAAAGGAAGTGCTAAAACTTCTGACAGTTTAATTACAGGTTCGGTCGCAGAGGTCTCCGAGGAACCGGTGGACAAAACACCTCACGGTGATAAGGAAGTTCACCTGAAAGTGGCCTATATTCCCCCTATCACTAAGGGCATTCAAGGGCCTGACGAGACAGTAAAGCTTTCTAAATTTGAGATTACAACGGCAAGACAGGTCGAGATGCAAAAAGCGGGAAAACAGCATTTGATTCCTGCTGAACATCGAATTGCTGACACAGCTGAAATCACAAAGGAAATCGTACCACGTCCTGAAGTCCCGCTACAAGACATACAAGGAGAGAAAGCTCCAGTAGTAGAGCCTTCCTTACCGTCGGAAAAGACACAGGAAGTTGTTGAGGTAACAGAAGGTGCGGTGGACGTGATTAAGCAAGATCAAGCAAGTAGAAATAACATTCTTCTCAAGGCTGCTGCTCCCGTTTCCCACATCGAAGACAGAAAGCATGTGGAGGCGCCGGCTACAAAAAGAATGTCTTTTCAGCAAAAAGCCCAGAATGAAATTTCTCCGGCGGCTTTCGACAGTAAGGTTTCGACTGTTTCGCCAGGACTGATACGTCCGTTTGGCTCAGCACTAACATCCGTCGTAACTACAGAGATATACGACCAGATTCAGGGTGTTAAAGAAAGGCATCTTGCTGAGGTGCGACGGCTACGGGAAGCAGAAGCACAAAAAGCAGATAAGAGGTTAATGGTAAAAGCCCAATTTCAACAACCACTGCAAGTGACAGAGTGCAGGGAAGTTGCAGAGTCTGCAGGTAAAATAACTGTCCAAAGGCAAATTCAGTCTGCTGTGCCTCTCATTGGCACCCTTCCTGTGACTGAAGTACCTAAAACGCATTTGAAAGAAGTGGAACTGAAACTACTTGGGGCTGCAGACTTCCCTGAAGGACGTGACGTTCATCCCTCAGTCCCCGACGAAACAGCGCACCACGTTGTCGAAGTTTCTACAGCAACGACTGTAATCGAAGAGGTGGCGAAAACTTCGGAAATGGCTCAAGAGGTTGAAATTGGACTTCTCATTCCCGTCGAAAGAAGTGTACAGATCATAGAAACGGAGGGAGGAAAGACAGCAGAAATCGCTAGTGATGTGACAGAGACTGAAGTGCAGTCAGGTCAAACCTCCGAAAAAACTGTACACGTCCACAGAACTTACGAGGAAATATCTAAAGCGGAAGCAACCGGGGTAGAAGTAAAAAAGATAATAAAAAAATTTGACAATCCCCCTGTGCAGGCATCTCGTGATGGCTCCGAGGTACCTAGGTCACGTGCAGCAGAAAGTAAGCCACTAAGACTTATAAGAGAAATATTAGGCCCGTTGGAGCACGGCGTTCAACCTGTCGCCCAAGTGAAAGAAATCACCGAAGTCACTGCAATACGGAAAGCAGCAGTCTGCGAACCAGAGCAGTCGGAAAGCACGGACACCGTAAAGAAGGACATCATCCAACCAATTGTACCCTTTAAAGAAGCATACGAGCTGGCTAAAACACCCAGTACACTTTTACTGCCTGCAACCACAGAAGCAATACAACCGGTCACAGCAGCTGAGCACGTCGGAACCGTGTCGCCCCGAACCCCTGTGGCAGAGAAGCAGCTGCAGCAAGGCGGAACAAGAGCAGATGTTCAACTTCCAATTATGGATAAATCAGTGAAAGGCCATGGGATCGAAGTGCCGAAAAGACAGCCGATGGAAGTAATAACAATTGATAAGGAGATGTTAGATGAATTTCCACTCCCTGCCATAACTTTTGCCGGAACGTCTCCTATGGTGAGAGAGACCACGAAAGCACCTGTTGCTCGCGCGGAGACGCTGCCCATTCAGCAGAAAGCTTTGGTGAGATCATCTCAGAGGGGACCACCTACTCCAAAATCAGAAATCATAGCTGAAATGTCCACGTCACCAACTCGAGAATTGAAAGCCACGGAGCAACTCGAAAAACCTAAAATTGTCGACACAACTCAAGACAGTGAAAAGGCAGAAAAACCGATGACTAAGGTACCGGCGATCGCAGCGTTGTTCGGCGAAGTCACCAAGGCGGCGAAAACTCCTGTCTGTACAGTACCAAAGATGAAACGAACTGATGAGCCCAAAATTACGAACAAGGACTCCAGTGTATCTTCCGAGATCCCTGGTCTTGAAAGTAAACTTGACAAGACAGCGCCTATGAACTCTGAAAAACAACTTCTACAGACTTTCGATACAGCTCTTCCGTCACCTGCTAATACATTGCAGCACAAGGACACGGCCGTTAGTGAAACCAGTGAGAAGACATCTGCCGGAACGTGGAAAGATTTACCTTCGACATGGTCACCGTCGACATCTAAAACCACCTCGCCGGGGACGTACACGCCTGGAAAACAGATACAGTCAGCAACAATTCAAACCTACGATGAACACGAGAAGATGAATTACGTATTTGAATCAGTCAGGGGATGTGAGCCATTGGAAAGTGAAAAAGTTATAGAACGTACTCTCTCAAGAGAAAGTTTGAAGGTTCTTCCACACCAGCTTACAACACCAGCCATATTCGCACACCTAGAGTCTTCACCGTGGTCAAATAAGGTGATGCCTTTCGGATCCGTGAAGAGAAAACAAAGTCAGCTATCGGAACTCTCGAGTGAATCACCACGAAGAGGAAGCGTGCCTTCTCAATTTAATGGGTCTGGAACTGAGCTTACGGAAGACACCGAGGACACTATTCATCGCATGCCATCTATCAAAGCCGATAACGCAATGCCACTGCGAGAGACGTGCAGAGCTCCGGAAATGCCCGGTGCGATTCCTGCATCACCACCGATTTCAGAGGGGCAGCCCTCAACATCAACCGAAAAGAGACAGGAAACCGAACCGAGAAGTGCAGCCTGCGAGACTCAGGAGGAGGCAGCACGCAGCCAGAGGCTTGATTTCTGTCGTTCCGATGCTCTGTCATCCGTGTCATTCGATCGACATGACACGTCTTCGGCATTTAAAGACTTTGAAACCGTCCATCCTTCAGAGCTCTTCACAAACATAGAAAGTCTTGATAACGTAGCGAGTTCTTTAAGAGAACACGGACGTCAATCAGAAAAAATGTCGCCTTCAAAGGCACCTCCGCTAGTTGCTGCTTCTATGCCTGAGAAGTCTTCCCTTACGAGCCCACTATCCTATTCAACATGCGCAGCGCAGAGCGACAGGCAAGGCAGTAGTGCAGTAGAGGCTAAGAGGATTGCAGTGGAGCAATTCCTGCTAGAAACTGTCCGCCAGCAACAAACTCACGAGCTTTTGACCCAAATTAAGGAACGGGTTGTGCTTCAAGGAAGCCAAAGCGTAGCGCCGTTTGAGACAGCTTCTGATACCTCTGTCAAGGAGAAGGCACCACAAGCCCCAGATACAAAAGAGGGGGACGGCACTGTTAAAGTACGTGATATCATACGGCAGATGAACGAGCAGCCACGCCTTAGAATTGTCACGCCCCTGACAAAACCACTCGCGGAAGTGGCAAAAGAGGACAAACAGCCAACGGTGAAGGCCGAAGAGCCAGGCGAGGCGCTTCCTCGTCCGCCTTCAGAATGGCTAGGGCTTACGCCAGGAGAAACAACAGATGTCATGGCGTCCGACTTGAAAGACACAACACCGACGTCGTCGGAGGCACCCTCGTCCAACATACCTCTTCCCCCGCCGGAACCTACGTTCGGGACTATTCCTGCGTCAAAGTTTACACCAGTGTTGCCCTTTACCGAGATCGAGTTGAGAAGTGATAGCGAGTTCACGGCTGGGTCAGAACGCGTGCTTCCCTCTGACTTGGGAATAAAGCCCGTGAAGCCACCTGCCGAGGGAATTCGCAAACGATTCGGTGCTCCTCAGGGCTTAGAGTTCCAATGGAAATTAGTGTCAGAAGAAGTGAAAAAGAACGTCAGCGACCGTCTTCATGCTCGACGTAGATCTCTACTTTCAGATTCCGCGAAGGAGTCATCGGATGCTTCTGAAGACAAATTAGAAGAAACATCGGGAGGTCCTATATTCAGCTTTCCTGAATTTAAGAAGTGGCCTGGAGCTGAAGAAAACAAGGTTAACCAGAGAGAGGCGATTCCATGGAGCACGAAGCCTTCAGAAAATAGAAAGAAAAAGGATGTACAAAAATCCACTGAAGATGGCGCTCAACCCGGTGCTGCGGACTCACAGCCAGATTTGCAGGAATCTCAAAGCGTCCCACATGTCGCAGCATCGTCCGCGGAGACCGATATCAGACCACTAACAATTCCACGGCTAAAAGCTGACGCTAAGACACAATATTATGAACATGAAACGTCGCAAGAAATCAGTGAGGTGCACACCAGCATGCGTACCGCGAAGATTCTTTTCGTTCAAAAGGAGAAGCTGACTGAGCCAAAGTCTGAAGCGACTGAGCCCAGTGTCCCTGTAAGCATCGACGATTCTACTCTCATGAAGGACGGCTGTGTGTCTGCAGCCTTCGAAAGCGCAATGGACGTTACAGGAGACAATCAAAGTGTAGAGACTTCCCCCTCAGAAACTATGCCTGTCGACAAGGCAGAAAAGTGCGAACCTATGTCAAAGACTGAAATGCAGGCACTTACAGTGTCGAGAGATCAAGCGGAAGAAATAGCTAAAGGCCCGGAGGCTGCAACTACCTTAAGCGCGTCAAAGGGCTTGGCTGACTCGGAAGGGGCCATTAAAAAAACAGAATCGCAGCCGAGGCTAACAACGAAAGGCGAGGCGCCTCCTCCAGCAGCAGCACCTAAACGATCTGAGTCACTGCCGATGTTGCACATGGCGAGCATAAGCGAATCTGAAGCACCGAAGGCGAAGGGGCTCACCCCAGAACAAGCAGAAAAATCAGAACCATTCCTGCAAAGCTCGCAAATTTCTCGTATAGAACCAGAAAAGGCAGGATCTTTTCCTAAGGCTGTAGAAGAAACTCCACTGCCTGACCAACCACTGTCCGTCAGTTCACGTAGCGCCAGCTTTGGTTCTGAAGGGGGGCTTCAACGTGACAGCAGCGCAAGACAAAGCATCAAAGACGAGTACCTCACACTGGAAGAACTTCAACGATACTTAAGGGCTGTGAAAGAACTAAGGTACAAACGTGGTTCCGGCCTCCCGCTATCAGGATCATTGATTCCGAAGCAAACACAGGTGTCGGTGGACACAAAGAAAACGGGCTTCGTCATAGAAACTAAAATAGAGCTCTACGGCAAAGGACGCGTGACTTTTTCTTTGGACGCAGCGGTTAACGACGACGGAGCCCTCGTCGAATCGTCTCAGACTGACATTCTAGTCCGCCGCACATCTTCTGTTCTGACGACACCTCGAATGTCCATGGTGGATATACGTGATGGGCGTGTCCCGCCACCGACACCAGCACCTTCCATAGATACCGTAAACATGCGCAAGTCTGTGGATTTTGGCTTTAAGCGCGACGAAGACACCTCGAGTTTCTTACCTAATGAGCCTGCCAATAAAATTGGTAAACGACGGGCTCCCGAAGTGGGAAAAGAGGAGCAAATATGTGAAAGTCAATTGCAAGCAGATCAGGTGGCAGAAAGTGGTGGAAAGACGTCCAACGGATCGCTTCAAGTCGCACCAAAGACAGAGATGAATGCTACTGTTACAGAGTCTAACTCATCTACAAAAGTTGAGCTACAGACACAGGCCCCTGCAACTGCTACAAAGCATAAAACATCTGCGATCCAGGAGGACCCAGTGGAACATCAAAGTGACAACGCACTGTCCACAGAGGAACAGGGCGGCCAGGCAAAAGAAGAGTCACATGAATTCCCTCCTGCGTCTTCGCAGTCAGCTCCGTCGCTCGAACAGCCTCGATGGGAGCTCTCTGGGGCTGAAAGGTTTAAAGAAACCTCAAGCCGTGATGACGAAATAAAACTCGTGCACAATATTCAATTATCTACATTGAAATGGACCGTTGGATCGTCCTTGTGCGAATCGAAGCTCGAGACTCAGGAGAGGACAATCACCACCGAAGTACCTAGCTGCCTCAAGGATACAGACGTCCTTTCCGAGTCTGTCGAGGTTATAAGAACCGAGCTCAATGCTCCAGCGAGGTCCAACCCTTCTCCAGAAATCACACCAAAGACACATGCCCCTGTCCCTGCAACTGCTGCGGACCATAACACATCGCCGATTCAAGAGGGACTTGTTGAACGTCGTGGTGACAACAGACAGACCACAAAGGAACCGGGCGCACGAGCAAAAGAAGGGTCACACGAACTTCCTTCTGCGTCTTCACAGTCAGCACCGTCACTTGAACAGCCTCGGTGGCAACTCTCAGAGGTGGAAAGGTCTAAGGAAACCTCAAGTCGCGATGACGAAAGAAAAGCAGCCGTGAAAAACATTCGTTTATCTACATCGAAATGTACCGTTGGCTCGTCCTTGTGCGAATCGAAGCTCGAGACGCAGGAGAGGACAATCACCAC
>JARGYV010117849.1:0-30789 GCA_029532675.1 Ornithodoros moubata | reverse complement strand
ATGGAACGTCCCTGCGCCACTGTTCCACAGCCAAGGAGGCAGACATCTGCCGCAGATGTCCGCGCCTGTCTCCTCTTGAAAGTATTATACGCACACAGGCGCGGTTATGATGGGCAGCCGCCGCCACAGCGTCTGCCGCATCGTTGCCGGGATCACGCAGTGGCCTGGGATCCACTGGAAGATGAAGGTGTGGCCCAGCTCTTCCATGGCCTTGAGGAGGCGTAGAATGTCGGTGACCACTGGGGCAAGGGAGCCACGAATGCCCATCTGAGCCATGCACTGCAATGCTGCCTTCGAATCGGTATAGAGAATCCATGATTGTGGCGCGTAGGTTGTTGCATGCTTCAGAAACATGAGGACTGCGTACAACTCGGCAGACGTGGTCGAAGTGCGGTGAGAGAGCCGGTAACCATCATCTCCAACGTGAGTTGCTTGAGCACCGGAACCGTTACGTCTCTCTTCTTTGCTTTCAGTCCAGGAATAGAAGTCGACACTACTGGCACAGAAAAAGTCTATGGTGGCGTAGCTGAGACAACTGGATTTACGGCAAAAGAAGGAATAGTGGGTTTTATCGTCTTTATACGCCGACATATATGTTGCTGTGCTTGCGCTCCTGGACCTTACGAACAAGTGGCTGGCGCCGATGATGAGCTACAATTAAGACGCAGATAATGGCGTGCCGTTTCTCTGTGCCGAAGTACCTTAATGGGGATCTCGAAAGCTTCAGCCGTGATTATGTATCAATGCATCGAGGAACACCGAGACAGACCCGCAGGCTGCGCGCTATGAAAGCCTGAAGTTGATGTTCTAGAATGCGAGATATTCCGTGCAGGGCCGGGAGACTGTATGCAAGTGACCCTCAACCAAGGGCCTTGTGCAGCATCAGAAGATCAGCTTCGGCTCGCCAATAGTGCATGCCAGCGAAGTGATGAATGACACTGATCCAACGCTGCACTTTGGACCCGAGAAAGTCCACATGCCTTGTCTAGGATAGATTGCGGTCCAGCGCTATTCCTAAAAACCTATGGTGTTTCACGTGGCTGAGGATTTGAGACCCAATTCGTAACTGAGAGCGATGCATATGTTTTTTTGTTTTGTTTTTTTTGCGTGAATGCGAAGAAAGTGATCTTCTCTGCCGAAATATCCATACCAGCGTTGATGAAGAGGCTTTGGATAGCGCAAAGCGACCGATGCAAGCGCTGCTGAATGAATTGCCGGGCGAGACTTCCCAACAGTCCAAATACATACGTCATCAGCATATATGGACATTTCTACTTTCCGTGTGACGCATCCTTAAGGCCCACCGTGACAAGGTTGAACAATATTGGATTTAGCACGCTTCCTTGTAGCAAGCCCTGGGAAAATGGGAACTTCTCAGCATCACCCTCGCATGTGCTGCATTGGGCTGCATCAAGGCTGCATTGGCCGAAAATGAGTACTGACCACCAGAGCCGCCAAATGACTGCACTTTGTTGGTGTATTCCTCGAGCTCAGTAAGAAGGCTTGTCTTCCTGAAGCACAAAAGCCTGTTTGCTAAGTCTAAGTGTATATAGGTTTCCGTACTTTTCCCTTTCCGGGTAGCGAGGGCTATTCTGAAGAGTTGAGTCCACTATCGCTAGTGCTCTAGAACTCATAGAAGGACGTGCTTGGAAAAAGTGCTGCCAAGGGAAGGTGACCGAGCACGGATGTCATGCATGAGAAAAATACCTCGCATGTTGAAAACAAACCAAGTGGTGATAAAGGTAACTATGTTTAAGAGCCTAATGAGTGCACGCAGTGATAACGTTCTTGTAACTATAAAGGTTAAACAGATTGCTCCCGAAGAAAGTTATCGGGTAGTTTGTCGTGCGACACCTGTCCCCTACTTTGCTTTCAGCGGTTCTTGGAGCCCTGGGGGATCTTTCGGTTCCAACCACATTGGCTTTCGACGTACTCTGCGGAACAGAAAGCCTACAGTGTTCATCGACAGAAGTGAAACGGCGATGACAAGCTGGCTGAATCGAAAATGACTGAAACGACAACTTGTGTTTTCTTTTTCTTGGCTCAGGTCCTCCACTACGGCGTTCATGTTCACGATTCGTGTTCGTGATGTTTTCATCCAGCTTTCTGTTCTGCTCCAACCACTGTTGCCTGGACTGTGGAAAGTCGATTGGGCTTGGTGGGACACAGGACACTGGTCCTTCAGTATGGTGCAGTGAACTAAACAGCACACAGACGTACTGGAGTAGCAGATTCCCGTAAGGAAAGCACACTCAATATATTTCTTTGTTGGTGTTGTTTTTCTACTGCCACTACAGAAGAGTGGTGACGCTAAGTCTGGTTCGAGATCTCCGGTCGAGATCTCAGTTCCAAATTCAGACTTTAAACATTCCTGTTGTGTACGTAGGAAGCAGGTCCCTTTTCATTTGAGTGTAACTAACCATACAGCGTCTACTGGTCGCATATCCTGTCACGGTCCATTCATGTGAGAGGTTTACAGGTAGAAAAATCGTCGTTGATTCAAGAGAACATAACGATCTTGATCTGTTGCACTCCATTTTGCATGACATCATCATCATCGAATAGTATTGTCATCACATCTAATCACAGGTTTCAACAACAAAGAGAAATCCAAACATCCGGTGGAGCACAAGTAAAAGCAAAATGCATCAGGTTGAAAGCCGCCAATACTTCGCACAGAGAATGTGCTTCCCCTGGGCACACATCACATCATTGGCAGTGTGTTTGGCATCACTTGACGTCATTTGGCTTCACATCATTGGCACATGCTTGTTCATTTGTGTTGCAACAGGAAGCACACGATGACGCACAGATTTTGGTGCTGTTGCTTGCCTGTCGCATGTAGCTCCTCATTGTTATAGTTGCATGCGATTACCCTGTGGAAGCACAGGCACACAGTTTGTACAAGGTGCGTCTCTATCTTTAGTGTTCAGCGAGCGGCGCTGCTGTCACCGATACCGTTGCGGAGATCATCGTATAAGTTGGGCCCGGGCTTCTGCACTGGGATTCTGAGTGACGCGATCCTTCTTCACACTATTTCTTCTCCTAGTAATATGGATCTTGGCGGAGAAGATAGCTGTTTATATGTTATTTTATGTTGTTCCTATGTCGTAAAGGCTCAGTTGGAACCGTTCGATCTAGTTACTGAGGTATTAAAGGTGCGCCTTCACACTCTGGAAGCGATTTGTCGTTTCTTTATATGTCGATAAGACTCGCCTGTTTTTGGTTGTTCTACATCCTTCAATATCGGTCAGTACCATCGTCATTTCCATCCTTGGCAGAGTGCTCCATGATGAGATAGTATCATTTAGTTGTGTTGTCTGATCGTTACTTGTTATTATTCTGTAGTCGTAGTACCATGTCCGTCGATGTCATATTTTGTAGTTCATGAGTGGTGGTGGTAGCGTGATGTTACATGTTAGGAGCGGTCTGCTGGCTAACATGCAGTAGTTCGACTATGGCCCCGTACTTGCAGAATACAAGTGAAGAGTGATCAATGATTGAGCTATGTCCTTCCTCTTTACATTGGTGCTTTCGGCAGTTGACCTTGCACAGTCGGGTTCACCTTCATATCACGTGTCGGCTCAGAACACACTGCCCCAAGTGAATTGCTAGTTTTGAGTCGACGTGTTTTTTTCGACGTGTCCGTTTTTCTGTGCTCCACTCAAACTTCCACGTGTTCCACGTTTTTGCAATGAAGTTCATACTTGATGTCATCTTTTCTGTGTCACCTGTGATTTGAGTCATTCAGGTGTGCAGGTGTTGACAGTTGGAACGATGACATGTTTCCTTGTGCCGTCAGGGATTTTCCCTGGGCATCAAACTCCCCAGACGTACGTCGGCACAGTTATCATTGAAGCGTGCCCAGGACGCACAGTAACCCCACTGGTCCCACCCTCATCTCTACTGTCCTGTCTCCATCTATCCACGTCTGTACGCTGATCATGGCGGCGGTGCTAACACTGAATTACAAAGAAAATTATCTCAGACACATTGCTTTGTGGTCGTGAGATGATAGCTCCCTTTCAAATGCGTTCAGTGCTTTCCACTGGTGCGAAAGGTCGAGCGTTTAGTTCCAGGCATCTTCTATAGTTAGTGGCAACTTGAGTTGAGCAACTTGCGGAGTTGCGCCATGATGGAACTGACGCCACGGAGATGGGTGGACGCACGGAAAATTTAACCCGCATATTTGAACACACGACGCGAGTGAACCTGATATGTATTACCTTAACAGTGACTCCAGTATACCTCCAGTATACCACCACCAGTTATTACCACCAATGACTCAAGCTAAAGCGTTATCGGACGTCCCTCGACCGCGAAAAAAGCCTCACCTCGAGCATCCAGAGTAGCGTCGAACGCTCAAAATATGTTCCCACGTTGATAAATTATGTATTTCCTCTCATGCAAAATAGGTTTTGCTCGTACTGACAAGTCATGCAACGACGCGCGGAGACCACATGCACGTCGGAGTCTCGAAGAGATTACAAGCATGCAAGCGTGCCAAAGAGTGTGAAAGTTCTCGGATCAAGCAGCTTTTTTCCTGCTCTTTTTCAGTGAGTTCTTAAACAGTTCTTTGGAGTTGCACGTTCCATGGTAGCTCACCATAGCCATCATGTCAGCTTCCATGGAGCCTCCGTGCCAGAAGTAGGCCTAACTCCCCCACACTTTTAGGCCGCATTTTGGACTTTTAAATTTGCATGCTTCTTAAAATTCTTTTTTCTTTAGTGAAGAAGAGGTTAATTGTTTCAAGTGTGGAGAAAGATTCGAGTGCAACAGAGACACGTTGCTCTCGAAACATTAGTGCAAAGAAGACTTAAAAGCATGCCAAATGCAGATCCTTTTTTTTTTTTTTTCTCTCTTTTTTCCGAGAAAAGTGTGAGTGAGAGACAAGCCTAAATCAGACACAGAAGATTGTACCATTAATTTTTATTCAATTTTTCCGTAGCCATAATGCTTGTACAATTTCTTCGAGACAGGGCAGAAACGCAAATTAGAACCAATAACTTCGGCGGAGGCTAGGAACTATAGAGACAATCAGGGCGTATAACATGAAGGTATACGATTAATTGTGGAGACAAAAAAATATCAACCAATCGAGACAGAATGCCCACATGGTACTTGGCAGTGCTTCTAACGTTAAACGTCTTCAAATCACGTAACCAATAAGTTAGACGAGCGCAAGTTAAGAATAACGAACGTTAAATTACATTCAATTCCCTTTGTCAACCCTGCCACAGTTGCCACTCGGTCGCAAAGCAAACGATGAAAAACAAACAGAGGTTTTTCTGGAATTCCAAGTGCTAAATGCAACTCATGGCGTACGCTCGAGTAGTACACAACGGCTGAACATAGAGAAAGCTAGAATTAAAGAGCCAATCGTTGCGAAAAAAACTTAATAAATAAATAAATAGGCCTGACTTTGAATTGACGACTAGCAATGCCACATTTGTTTGGAAGACAACCGCAGCGGGTAAGTCTCCAGGGCTAAGCTTGCGGACGAACCCCCAAACGAATGGTTTAGCAACAATCCCCGGCGACGGTTATTTCTTCTGCTTACGTTGCACGGTAAGCCTGGCGGACGTCTCAGCTTGTCCAGAAGCGTTGGTCGCCCGGCAGGTGTAGACGCCCTCGTCTTCGGGGTAAGTGTGCCGGATGACAAGCGATGCTGAGCCTTGGTCCTGGTTCATCTGAGAGGAAAATGTCGCCTGTTAGATATGTCGCACACAATAATTTAAAAGGCTCAACGTGCAGACTATGCAGACACGGCATCTTGCCAGCGCAAGCTTGTCACACATGGGTTCACCCCCACCTCACCTCACAGATACTGACGTGATATGATGCGAGGTACGCTATCATAGAAGAAACTGAGGAGGGATGACTAAAACGAAAAAGATAGAGAGACAGTGTGTGCATGTGTGTGTGTATTGTGCTAAGATGAGGTGGGGGAAGAAAGAAGGGGACCTAGGTGAGTTTATATATAAGAAGATACGTAAAAGGAAAGATTATAGTGTTAAATGACGTGAGGAAACTCTTGAGGAGCTTCTCTACGTTCCCTTTGACTACCTCTCGTAGAGCTCAGCCCCGAGTCGACTTGATTAAGATTCTAAAATGACACGTGTGAGCAGTGGTTTTGTACGAGCGGTGGATCACAGGTTGCGTTTTAGTCACTCTCTTGGTCACGCTAGTCATACTTTTTAGCAGGCCACCCAAATTTCGAGGTGATTGAAGGAGGAGGGACGCCATCGGAAAAAGTTTAAGATGAGCTTACACTCTAAAAACGAACTTCACTGCATAACACGGCGCAAGCCAATCCCCAGTCCGAGTGATATCCTTCACGCGTAGGATTCGTCAAGAACGGTGGGCGTACGCCTTTTTATGTCACTTAGCATAACCGCATAAGTGACACATAAAGGCGTACGCCCACCGTTTTTGACAAATCCTGCGCGTAAGCGATATCATTCTGATGGGGGATTGGCTTGTTATGCGTTGAAGTCTCGTTTTTAGAGTGTAGGTGCATTTTTTGTTTTCTATTTCTAGCTCGAGTTGAGATAAATATCTTGATAGATTACGTGGGGAGCCGTTTTTCAGAACGTTCAGAGGGAAACACCAACCTGGAAGTCACGGGATTGTCGTATGATGTTTCCTTCACGAGTCCAGACCACTTTGGGTGGAGGGGAGCCACCCAGTGATGTGACAAATCGTGCGGGGCTTCCTTCTGGTACAATCAGGTCAGCCAGAGGTGTGACGCTGGGAGGTACCTCGCTGGCTTCTGGTACTGGAATGAAAAAAACGATATTTATTGCAATGTTGAACACTGATTGCCATTCCACCCAAAAGCGTTCGGTTTTCAAACCGCATACAGCATTTTATATCACATACTACCATCTCTACGTCCTGACCCCTCAACCCCAGGTCGTGCTATAACGTCGACACAAGGCTGATTTCATGAGAGGAACCTACCAATCACTTTGAGTGTGGCGGAAGTAGACACAGATCCAGCCTGGTTGCTGGCGACGCATTTGTACGTGCCCTCGTCCTCTGGGAAGGCTTCCGAGATCTTAAGGATAAAGAGGTTGTTCTCTTGAGACATCCGGAAATAGCGAGACTGCTTGACTAGTTGGTCTCCCTTGAACCACTTCACCTGAGGAGCTGTGAATTAATTGCGATAAAAACTCGCGTTAGTGATTCGTGCCACAAGTGCGACAGGCTCTGCATGCCAAATCAATATGAATAATTTCTTACCAGGTGTTCCCGGAATCCTGCATCTGAAGACCGCACTCTGACCCTCCTTAACTGCCAAGGACTTTAGCGGCTCTGTCACTGTGGGTATCTTGATATCACCAGGAGCAACGTCCTTCGGGCTGGTCGGTGGTGTCTTGGGTTTGGCGCCTTGGGAAAAACGCGTTGGTCAATACACTTTATCCTCTCTTATGCTGAGTAAGCAGTAACGATTTGACAAATCACCAGAGTGGCTCACCTTCAACAAACACTTGTGCCTGACAGCGGGCCTCACCCGCTGAGTTGATAGCCACGCATTCGTAGCTTCCAGAGTCGGTATCTGGATTAGCTTCGAGAATCAGCAAGGTATAGAGTGTGTCCTCCTCCACCACTTTGTGGGTCACATCTGGAGTTACTTTCTTGCCGTTCTGCACGAAAAAATTACGGCAGTAGCGTCATTAATTCTGCTTTAAACGTAATGATTAGCTGATGAAGTAGACTTGCCTTTAGCCAATAGACATCTAGTGGTTTGGATCCAGAAACTTCCGCATCTAAGCGCACTAGTTTTCCGGAATGAGCTGCCACGTCTTGGATCGTCTTAGTGAAGTTGGGAGGAACTACGCCAGAGCGTTGTTCGCGGCGCTCTAAAGGACAAGAAGGAAAGAAGAAATCAGAAACACTAGCACACTCTTCCTGGTATAGCTATCCTTATGGACACTGTAGCAGCACTTTCACGTTAATTTCGCTCCAAATTCTCGTTACCTTCAACCACGAGGTTTGCAGAGGACTTAGCAGAGCCTCCACGGTTTTCAGCTTTCACAGAGAAGACACCTGAATCCTCAAGGTAGACCTCTCGGATAGACAAGGTCGACTTGGTGTCGGTGGTTATTATCTACGAATAGTCAATCCGTTGAGTTAATACTGCGGACTCTACATTGCAAAGAAAGGCAAGTTGTAGAACTTAATCAGTTTACTGTGATCACCTGAAAATCATGAGATGGTTGAATCGGGAAATTCTCGCGGTACCAGGTTATCGTGGGAGCTGGCGTTCCCGTAAAGAAGCATTCAAACTTGGCGCCTTGGCCTTCGTCTACACGGCATGGCTGAAGCTTCTTCGTGAATACTGGAGGCTTCGATTCTTGCTGTAAGGAAACAATCAAGTTTCCCGCTTAGACTTTTTTAGCACATTGCGGCATTGGAAGTTGGATTGAAGAAAAAAAATGGAGAGGTTGGCATTGCGGCATTATGAAATGTAAACCGGCACGTTTACCGCTAATTTACGAGGTTTCAGAGCGGTTTTGTAAGTCGCTGAAAATTTTACTCTGATTACTTCCTACCTATGTGAGAAGAATTGATGCTGACTGTACTTAATGGGGTTCTAGCCGCTAAGAGTCAGCTCCACTTGCCCAATGTGACTATAAAAAATACTCACCACAGGTCCTTGGACGCGGCGCTCTTTAGTGACGCCTTTGTGTTCCTGATCTAGGGTCTCAGTGACGGTCTTCTTGCGAGTAATTTCCAAGTCCCCTTGCTGCTCCTTTTGAGTCTGCTTCGAAGTGGTGACATGAACCTCACGACCCTGCACTACGGACTCAGGGGCGGTAGGTTGGAATACAGCTCCTCTTTGCTGCTTCTCACTGCGCGACAATGACATCAATTGATCATACTCTCCTCCATTATTGAACTATGAAGAGCAACCCAGTGGAGCTAAAATAAAACGTCTCAGGTTGGAAGCGCGCAACACCCAAGCTGGTGTATTTTGTTTTAACATGTTCACCAATAAGGCTTTCAGGTATTCGCGCACGCTTTATGAGCTTCACACTTATGAGCTAATGTCGTAAAATACGCCTCTGGTCTGGCCTAGATACCTCAACGGGCCAGGAAAACATCTTAAACTTACGCTTCAGTCTGGAAGTACTTGGCCATATATTGTGCCTGGCTGCCGGCTTCCACTCGGGTCTCCCCAGTGCGGGAGTCCAACTGCACAACGCGACGAATGTGTGAATACGTAAGCTTTATGAAACACTCAAGTACGAATAAATAGAAATGTACTATATTGGACACATTTATCGATAATCGCCACATCGTGGCGTAACAATTCTTATTGGCAGTATTGCGAAATAGAAAGTGTGCTGGCGATTACAGACGAGTGTGAGCAGTGTGTCTCATGTTTTACTACCAAATTAAAAGGTACAGGTGCTATACGTAGCGCATTCGCAATTTCAAACAGACACCGAGTTGCACATCACCAGTAACCGCTCTAGTCCACTATCCTATTCACGCTATACATCTGGCGTAATCATATAATTGTACTTTCACTTACATGTAGCGTATCGGACTTGAAACGCTCGACTTTAGGTTTTAGTTTCTCCAGCTCTTCTTCCTCTAGCCTCTTCTTTACTTTCTGCCTCTCACCTGGAACGTGTGATGCGTTGATGATTTTTCAATCTCTTCCGTATGGGTTCGTAAGAAACGTTGATGTGCACATTACTAACCCGAATGAGCCTCTTCTGTCTTCCAGACGTCAATGCGTGTACCTCCGGGAGTTAGCTTCTCTTCAAACACGCGCCTGAGTTCAGTATCCTTGCGGTACTTCTGGTAAGACTTCACATCTTGATCGTACCACGCTGTAAAGGTCCGCAATGGAAATCTCTCACTCTTTCAGTTCACTTCTATTTCGAATTAAGGCTGACCGACAGTAGTGAGAATAGCTTACGCTTTGGTGAGCGCTTGAGGACAGCCCTGTAGTCGTCATGCTTTGGCCGCACTTCCAGTGTCGTGAAGCAGTGTGCCTCTCCGCAAGCGTTGCGTGCGAATACCTGAACCATACATCGGGTGACATAAGCTTAGCGTAGTTAAAATACAGTTTGATCGTCATGCTGTGATACTGACCTCAACTTTGCCCTGATCGTACTGCCTTGTTTTTGGGATGTCCAGGTGGTAGATTCCGTCATACGTGAGCTTGTACCTCGAACCCTGTAAAATAAAGGTTGGAATGTGACGCATGTACCTGGGTAATATATTTTGGGACTGAGGAATGAAAAAGAAGAATAGTAGCTGGTTGCAGTGTTATGCTGCGTAACGTTCCGCTGCGCGATTTCCAAATCGCAGTTTTTAATTTTACTCCACCGTTCAGTTCAGGTGACATTGCCTGCGGTAAAGGTCCCCAAACTAGGTTCTGCGAACAGTCTTTCGGCTCTACTGCTTGACTCTGAGAGTGCAAGCACTCGGCTCAGACGTTCGCTTTATTTTTTCTTCTCACTTTCTGAAACAGACTTCTGAATGATATCGACAGGAACATTAACTGTGCATAAATGGAAGGTTCAGCGTACAAGTATATTGATCTGTTGGTACAGCGACCATCTCCCAGTTACCAAAAATGTTTCAGAGATTTGCCTGGCTGGATGCAAAACAGGAGAGGGGGCAAGGCTGCTTGAGACTCTTCGCAAGTTGCCGAAGGGTCGTTTGCCGAAGGAAAGTCCGTTTCAGAAGTTATGGAATACGCGTTACACATCAATAATCATCATAAGTTCGTTGTTTCATCCTTGAGATTTCGCAACTCTACACCGCTTGACGGACCGTTTCCTGTATTATCCATTCCAGTATACATTCCATCGTGAAATTCATGAACATCCCTCGCATGAGAGAAAAATTATTCTCCGATTCTATAGCTATAAATATGTTCTAAAGCGTACGGAAAGCATGCCACAACCACGGCATTGACTTACCGCAATTACAGTGTGCCCGTTGAGCACCCATATGAGCCTCGGCTTGGGATATCCAATGACGCGGCACTGGAACTTGGCCCATTCACCTTCCACAACTACCTGAGGTTCAGGCTTCATGATGAACATAGGGGCGCTCCTCTCTTCCGGAGCTTCTTCGGTCATCTCCTCCGACCTAAAGCGAGAAAGAGACGTCACAACATCATTCTAACCCAGTTGCTTCAATTTACTTGCCTTTGCCAAGATGCTTCCATTTCAGCCAATTTCCGCACGCTGTCTTTCATATCTGTGGGAAGCTGTGATCTGTAAAACAAAAATTCATAAGCCTGTTTCGTAAGATTTCCCAAGCGAATAGGACGATCTGATGTGTAATGTAAGGTTGGGCTCATCCTACTTTCCGACGCACTAACAGAAACCTCATGCGAGGACCGCACCTGTAATCTAATGTCGGCTTGGCCGTGCACTTGAGCGTGGTCTGGGTGGTATCTTCTCCTACGTCATTCACAGCACGAGCAGTGTAGGTGCCAATGTCTTCGGGGTACACGTAAAGCACGTCAAGTGCAACGAAACCAAAGTCGTGTGTTGTCTTGAAACGATGGCCTACACAACAATTGATGTCGTCAAAACAAAGAAGTCCCAGCACAGTGTGTGGACATCCCTGACCCAGTGGAGGCCAGAATACGTACCAGACTGCAGCGGCTTTCCGTTGTGATACCACTCGACGCGTAGCCTGGGATCATTTACGGGCTCAAGACGGCACTCAAAGTGAGCGGAATCGCCCTCGTTGAGGTTCTCCTGGGGCTGTATCTGGGTGATAAAGCGTGGTGCCACAGTTTCCTTCACTTCTTGAGGCTCGCTGTACACGGGAGGATGGTCGAGTTCTCGGAGTTTGTCCACGCTCATGCCCTCAGGCAGCTGAGTGTCAAGAATGACGTCCTTTTTGCCCATCACTCGCAGTGTGGCCCGCGTACTGTCCGTGCCCCAACGATTTGTGGCACGGCAGAGGTACTCGCCGGAATCCCTCGGGAAGAGCCAGTCGATGTCGAGCACCACAAAGCCGAAGTCATCTACCGTGTGTACTCGCGTGCCTGTTAACGACATGTCAGTATAAATCAAGTGCACAGTGAAGAAGTCGGGAAATTTATGGCACACAGAAAATACGCACTTATATACTGTGGCATCAACAGAACAACTTACCAGTGACCAGTGGCCTTCCGTTCTGGAACCATTCGACTTTCAAAGTTGGATCGCCAACAGGTAGGAGCTTGCATTCGAAGTGCGCACTGTCTCCCTCCACCTGCGTGGGCGTGACAAATATGTAAGACATTTCCCTTATGGTCAACATCTCCCCATATGTTGTACCTTGTCCATGAGGGACTGGATCTGTGTGATAAATTTGGGCGGTTCTTTCTTGTCGTCGTCGAAGATTTGTTCTTCTACTCGATACATCGATTCTTCCAGTTTTTGGATGCTTTCGTAGCCGGACTTGAACTCCTGTGGAAGCTGGGGTTCCAAGATAATGGACTGTTTGCCTAAAGTTGTAATATCCTGATTAGCGTTGCACTTTCTGCTTTACTGCCCTTCTGGCTCTCTGTCTGTGCTGCACAGTACGATATGAGACTGTCCTAACGACTTCTATTGCCACCTGAAGAACTCCGTGCACATTGTGGCATGCCGCGTTAGCACTGGCCCTCTGCTTAAATCGCGCTATCAATCTCCTTAAGAACTTAGTCTGTTCCTGCGTGCCTTGAAATTACCGTCATGCTGTTACACATTACGCTGTCCGCACGTCCTATTGTATCTAAGTACGCATGGAACAGGAAATGTAATAGTGTTCAATCATCCACTGATGAAGAAACACTGCTCACCCTTCACGTGGAGCTTGCAAGATACGGTAGCTTCACCGGCTTTGTTGACGGCTCTGCACGTGTACACACCGGCGTCGCGTGGGTACACGCCTGCCACTTCAAGTATCACGTAGCCGAAATCATTGATGGTCTTCACGCGTGAACCTAGTAAGAGCATCAGACACATAAATGCATATTCTACGTTATGAACGCTAAATTGCCTTACCTGTTACCAGGGGCTTTCCGTTGAGGAACCAGTCGACTCGAAGAGTAGGGTCACCAACGGGAGTCAACCTGAAAAAATAAATTTAAAACATTTTGTAACCGTACCCAGTCGGCCCTGTATGTCAGGCACTTCATATCCCACGGGTGTAATAGCGTAACATCGACGTCGTCTCGCACATACCTGCACTCAAAGTGAGCCAGGGAGTTCTCTTGGAGTGTTTGGTCCGATGGCGCGCTGACGAATTTGGGTGGTTGCGAAACATCCTTGTCAGTCCAAGTTTCAGTGACACGAGTTGAGGCTTCTTCTAATTTCGCGATCTTTTCAATACCAGATGTCATCGACTCTGGCAGCTGTGTGTCGAGAATGATGCTTCGTTTTCCTGCAAGTCGTATATTTATGAGTCAAGCAACGTGGGCGGACTCACTCAGTGTTTGTTGTCTTCACATTTCGCTAGTCGTACCTTGGCACTTCAGTGTGCATGTGGTAACAGCTTCACCAAAACGATTCCTAGCTCGGCAAGAGTAGATGCCTGAATCTTCCGGGTACACGGGACTCATCTCCAAAAGGACGAACCCGAAGTCGTTTATGGTCCTAATGCGAGTACCAGAAATGATGGGCATGTTGTTCTTAAACCACTCTACGGTCAGGTCCTGGTCATCAGTTGGTACCAGCCGTGCTTCCATATGTGCGCTGTCTCCTTCCCTGTAAGGGCAGTACAAGGTGCGAGTCTCAGAATGCCGCCCGCTTTTGGTAACTTTCCATGCACTTTAGATTCCTCTTAACGTAACGGTTGCCAAAAAGGTGTCGACCGCAGCTATAAGCGGAATTTCACAACGATACAAGAGGATACCAAGACAAATATTTTCAATTGCGATCAATGGTGTGATGCTTTGCTATATTTGAAGAGACTTCGTTTCACTTAAGGTGAACAACGATGTACATACCGCAGGTCAGTGACGTCCGCCAGGGGCTGTGTGAAGTGTGGTGGTACTCGTGGGCCTTCTTCTTCGACAGCCGGTACCGTACGGTAGAGGCTCTCTTCCAAAGCAATGAGGCTCTGTGTTCCAGATGCCATTTCTGGTGGAAGTTGTGGCTCCAAGATCAAGGAGCTCTTGGCTGCCATACGAAACAGCACAGTGAGCTCAAATGGATCACAAGTAAGGCCATTACCGCAACATAAATACTTGACTCAGAATCTGACTCACCTTTGCAGTACAGAGTCGTTCTAGTCACATCAGATCCCATCTTGTTGGTCGCCTTGCAGACCCATTCCCCGGAATCCTCTCCGTAGCAATACAAGATGTCCAAGACAACGATGCCAAAGTCGTGGAAAGTGCGGAATCGGTGACCTATAACATTGTAATGGTGACGTTCCCTTGCGTCATATTTACCTTGCTTCGTTAACAAGAGTTTCTCTCACCTGATCGCAGCAATTGACCGTTGCAGTACCATTCAACAGTAAGGTTCGGATCATTAACGGGCACCAGCTGGCATTCGAAGTGGGCGCTTTGACCTTCCACCAGGTTGTTGATGGGCTGTAGCTGTGTGACGAAGCGGGGTGCTTCTACTACAGGCGCAAATTCGACGCCCGATGTTCTGAACAGAATTCATCAAATCAGTCTAAAATCTAGCATAATACAGAAAGAAAATTAAGTTCTCTGCGCACCTCGTCTGTGACATGTAGCCCTCCAGCTGGGCGATCTTGCCCAGTGATTGTGGTTGAAGAGAATCTCGGAATATTTTTCCAGACCCTGCATTTAACGAAGCCATTTAGCAAATGATAAAAACCGCTGTTCTTTCCCAATGCGTGCTGCAACAACTTTCACATCAGCGTACTTACCTTCGCATTGAATGATGCACTTAGTGGCGTCGGAGCCATACTTATTCGTGGCAACACAAACGTACTCGCCGGAGTCTTCGTGGTGCACAAACGAAATATCCATAACCACGTAGCCGAACTCGCTCAGGGTCTTAATACGCGAACCTGTATAGTTTATGTGATGAGTGCAGGGCGGAAATAACATTCAAAAGACAGTAACAGCCGGCACTTACTGTCACGTAGTGGTTGAGAGTTCTTGTACCATTCCACCCTCATATCTTTATCGCCAATTGGAACCAGGTGGCACTCCATGTGTGCACTGTCGCCCTCCTGGGAAAAAGAAAACAAAATTTTTTCTCCTCAGTTTCTAAAAGCCTAACAGGCAGCTCAAGTGGGCAACACAAATAAATATATGTCTACATCCACTTTGAGAGGTGCCACGCGTGCACCCATCAAGTTCCTCGTCCTTACCTTCAGGCCAATCACGTTCTGCAGTTGAGTTGTGAATCGTGGCTTCTGTCCCTTTGTCTTGTCGGTGCACTCCAGCTCGACGGAGACTTCAGCGCGGCCCCATTTGTTGGTAGCACGGCAGGTGTACTTGCCAGAGTCCTCAACCACGACTCCGAGAATCTCGAAAACAACCATGCCGAATGCGTGCACCGTACGGATGCGGTGACCTGCACATGATTAGAACCACATGAGAAACCAATCCCTGCACGCTCCGTTGGCATTGATCACACACCGGCCTTGATGGGCTTTCCGCGGAAGAACCATTCGACTGTCATCGTTTGGTCCCCGACAGGTGTAAGCGTCGCTTCGAAGTGAGCGATCTCGCCTTCATCCAAACCACGCAGGTTCGTGAACTGTGACGTGAAAACGGGCGGCTGGCCCTTGCCTTCATCGACAGGTGTGGTTGGAGCCCTCACAAGGGACTCTTCGAGGTTTTGGATCGATTCAAGACCCTTCCGTCCTTCGGGATGGAGCGTGATTTCTTGTACTGCCTTTTGAGCTGAAAATAGTATTAGAAACGTCATGACCACGAGTGCGATGCAGTTTTTATGAATATGATGCGACACCTCTGACCTAAACGACCTGTCTCAGCTTTCGTTTAAGACCACCATATTCGAAAGAAGAGCCTATATTACGAATGTCGAGAGAGATGGGCACGACTGCTCAGATATGACTGCTGAATATGGCTGTACAAATGCTCTGTACTATGCTATATTCTGCCAAGAAACAGCACCATAGTCTATCTGGAAACATGCGGCTATACATACTGATGCATGTCACAGTCGTAGATGTGAACGCTTCTCCGGCAGCATTTGTGGCGCGGCAAGTATACACGCCTGCATCACGAGTCCAGGTATCAGTGAGTGCCAATACCACGAAGCCAAAGTCGTTGGTCACTGTATGTCTGGAGCCTACGTTGAGAAAAGCTACTTTGAGATAACAGTTTCACTACAGGGACAAGGACGGAAAACATACCAGGATGGAGAAGAACTCCATTGAGGAACCATTCGATTTTGAGCTTGGGGTCCGCAGCGGGTTCAACCTTAGCCTGAAGGAGTAACGGACGACCTTCCTCCACTGTGAAAGTTGGTTCAATGGGTACAACGAATACGGGTCGCGGGAAGACGGTTTCTGCCTCTTCTGTCGGTGGCTATAGAAAGAAAGAATATACGGGGCATAAACACAGTATATGCGAGTTACCACTTAGAACAAAAAGAACTCAATTTGCAGAATTTCAATTGAGGGAGAAACAAAACGCGGCTACAGATAATGATACCGAGACAGGTTCTGTTCCACTGCCCCAAAAATCCAATATTTCGACAAGAGTAATCAGCGTTGTTTCTTATTCAGTTCTGTTAATCGGCGCAGTGATGATCAGTTCAGCTGTGCGCATTGCGACATCGATACTGTTGCTTTCAACATCCCACTGTCCCAATTTAGGTTCATCTCCTATCTAACGCGATCTTTGGTATCTACAGCAAAAGGCTCACCACAAATCGCGTCTGGTAAGCCATCTCCAGCTCCTGGACCTTGGAAAGACCCTTCTCGCCAGTTGGGTGGAGCGTGTCTGTCTGCACGTCTCCTCTAGCTGTTTAGGAATATTAGAAGAATTTTTTCCTAATTAGTAATATTACAATGACTTGGTAGTGGTACAACTGATCTAGCAAGTGAGTGCACGCCTACCGTAAACTTTGAGCGCGCCCGTAGTCATGGCTTGGCCCTTAGAGTTGCGCGCCACGCAGGTGTATATACCAGCCTCGGCTGGGTATACTGTTTTGATGTCCAACGTGACGAAGCCAAAGTCGTTGTTCAGGTTGAATTTGGTTCCTGTTGGATGTACAAGGAATGATCATTGTGCATGCCTACATGATTATATAACTGGAAGTGGTTGTGGGGAGCTTACCTGCTGGCAGTGGTTTATTGTTGAAGAGGCACTCCACCTTAAGAGTTGGATCCTTGGCAGGCTCTACGCGGCACTCGAAGTGAGCTGCTTGACCTTCCAGAACTTCGACATTATTTAGGTGTGACACAAACACTGGTCCCTCGTAGACTACATCCGGTACCGTCCGGTCCGGCGGCGTCCATTCGTCCAAGGCCCTCAGCTTAGGTAGAGCGTCTGGGTGTTGCGATGTCAACACGATGCTTTCCTTACCTGCATTGACAAAGAATATTGGAGTGCTTTTTATTCACCATAGCACAGGCCAGATTGAAACAGAAGGCTTGTGGCAGAAGTGCCCTAAAATATATGAGTTCGTTAAAGAAACACTCTATACTCACCTTCCACCTTAACTGTGCATGTGGAAATGGCTTCACCGGCCTCGTTGGTAGCCTTACAGGTATATATGCCTGAATCGTCGGGCCTCACTCCGGTTATATCGAGGGACACAAGGCCGAAGTCAGAGGTTGGATGGATTCGTGTTCCTTCACGGAAAAATAAAGCATCATAAGGCAAAGACAAGCATTCCACGGGCAACGTCCAGCACTCACCCATAACGAGGTTAACGCCATTCTTGTACCACGCAACTTTCAGCTTGTCATCGTTGCTGGGTTCGATGCGACCCTCGAGTCGTACATATTGGCCTTCAACTGCACGGTCGACGTTATTCAGATGCTGCACAAATACAGGCACCACTTTGGGTTTTTCGTCAGCCCATGACTCTGGGATACGGCTAGAGTCACATTCGAACTTCTGCGTCTGCCTGTAGGCTTCTGGGTGATGCGATGCAAGCTCGACACCGGAGCGTCCTGTAAACCGCATCATTCCCGTTAAAGCAAACACATATACATGTATAAACGCACAGCTGAGCTACAAATTAACTAACAAACTGAACTAACGCTTGCATGTACATCGTGTGAACCGGCCTATTTGAAACGTACATAAGTTAACGGGGAAATGAAACAAACCTTTCACTCGCAAAGCTGTCGATGTAACAGCCTCGCCTGCCTTATTAACTGCTTTGCACATGTAGATGCCAGAGTCCTCGGCGATTGCGGACCTGATGTCAAGAGTGACGTATCCGAAGTCATTGCTGGTCAGGATGCGGGAACCTGGATTAGGAAAGAAAAGAATATCTCTGAAGCGGCATAAAAGACTACGCAGTTTATCCAAACTTACCTGTGTGGAGTTCCACCCCGTTGACAAACCAGTGGAACGTCAAGTTGGGATCTCCAACGGGCACACAGCGGCATTCAAAGCGGGCTGGTTGACCTTCTGCAACCTCTCCTGGTCCCACAAGGGGGCTTGTAAAGACTGGACGCTCGTAAGTAACGTCTGGCTTCTCAGGAGGCTTTTGTCCCTTGAGGTCTTCCAACTGACGAATCTTCTCATAGCCCTCGGGTTGCAGAGACTCCAGCAATATAGATGCCTTTGCTGCATAGAGAGGATTAATTGAAGAGAAACCGCATGTAAAAATGAGCTACGCAAATACGTACGCCTCACACGCAGCCGGCAAGTGGTATCAGCTGAACCGAGCGAGTTGGTCGCACGGCAGGTGTATACTCCAGTGTCTTCGGGTCGAACGTAGTCGAGGTCTAAGGCAACGTATCCAAAGTCGTGTACCGGGTGGAAGCGCGTGCCTAAGATATTGAATGATTACAAGTTAACAGATACCCTCTAGATATAAATATCTGCAATGTAATTCGTGAGCACTTGCCTTCCATGAGCGGCGTGTCGTTGAAGAACCATTCCACTTTGAGCGTGGGGTCACCAACAGGTATAAGTCGGCACTCGAGGTGAACGTTCCTCTGGTCCTCCACAAGGTTCTCAAAGTTCTGTAGAGGGGCTGTGAATACGGGTTTCTGGAAGGTCACAGGTTCCTTGATCTCTTCACGCCTGAAGCGCGACTCGTCCTCCAGTTCTTTAATTTTCGCTAGGCCTGAAAAAACAGTTACGAAGAACATTTTGTATAGTAAGCTTAGTCACTTTTCATTTATAACATATTTGTTTGTATCTTCCTACCTTCTGGGTGCTGTGTGTCATAAACAATTGAAGATTTGCCACGAACATTAACAGTGGTCGTGGTCTCAGCTGTGCCAAGGTCATTTGTGGCTCGTACTGTGTAGGTGCCAGAATCCTCAGGTATGGCATGAGTGATGTCAATTGCGATGTAACCAAAGTCGCTAGTAATATGCACGCGGGTTGCTGGAACGAAAACCCTTGTTACAAAATTGCTTTTGCATCGCAAACGACATATGTGAGTCAACACTGTTCGCATTTACCTGCGGTCAGTGGTTTTCCATTGTGGAAGATCTCGATTTTCAGACGGTTATCGTGCGCTGGTTCCACCTGAGAATAAAAAAAAATCATGTTGAATATTGTTCACCGTCAGCAACTGTTGTTCACAAAGTCCGAGAGATCTTGTGCCTGAACATGTTCACCTGAATTTGGAACACCGCAAAGGATTAACTAGTACTTACGCGGCACTCCAAGTGTCCGTTTTCTCCCTCGTCTAGGGTCGATGTTCCACGAAGCTCCGTCAAGAAAACAGGCTTCGATATGGGTTTCTCCTGGATCTCCATCGGTTGGTACTTTACCTGGGCCTCCAGCTCCCTGATCTTGGTCAAACCTTCTGGATGCTGAGTGTCGTAGAATATCTTCTGTTTGGCTGCACGAAGAAAGGGGTAACCCATGTGTCAGCTTTATCCTCACAGTGTTAACCCGGTACAGGTATTGAAATCTAGGAGTTTGATGCCTACGTTGAGCACGGACGTTGCAAGTTGTAACGGCCTCGCCGAGTTGGTTCGTAGCCTTGCACATGTAGGTTCCCGAGTCTTCACCGTAAATGTAGAGCACATCGAGTGCAACATAGCCAAAGTCGTGTGTGGTGCGGAAACGATGTCCTGGAGTGATCTCAGTGCCATTGACGAACCACTGAACCTTCAGATTGGGATCATTGATGGGCTCCAGGCGACATTCCAGGTGTGCACTCTGGCCTTCCACCAGTCCCTCCACTGACTGCAAGGGCACTGTAAACACGGGCCGCGTTGGTGTGATTTCAGTTTCAACACGTGCAGGCGCTTCATATGCTTCAAGTTCTTGGATCTTCTTCAGGCCTTCCTCGTGGAAAGTGTCCGTTAGAATGGAAGACTTGCCTGCGTGTAATTTCATTTTCTTATATTATCTTACGTATATTGACCGTTTACATTCAGCAATGCTAACGATCCCGAAACGAGTTAACGGTGTCGCGATAATGTAGTTGCTTATGTCGTCACGCACCTCGGACTTTCACTGAACATGTAGTGACAGCCTCGCCGAGTTTGTTGGTTGCCTTGCACATGTAAGTGCCGGAATCTTCAGCATACGCATACAAGATGTCCAGAGCAACATAGCCGAAGTCGCTCACTGTCTTAAAACGATGAGCTAAAACAAAGAAATAAAAAGATTATGTACATGGGGCTCCGTCTCCCGATTACTAGCGTGCACATACCAGTGGGGATCTCAACGCCATTGCGGTACCATTGGACCTTCATGTTAGGGTCGTTTGTTGGAGTCAGAGTCGCTTCCAAGTGCGCGCTTTGTCCTTCTGCCAGCCCCTCAATGTTATACAAACCACGAACGAAGCTAGGCTTGTCCTTAATGACAACATCTTGAAACTCAGGACGGATGAACCCTGTAGAATCCTCAAGCTCGCGAATCTTGGACAGAGATTCTGGCTGTTGAGTCTCCGAAATAATGGCTCCGATAGCTATGGGCGACAATGAATGATACGGCTAAGTGAAACCACTGTAGCAATGCATACTTGTTTCTAAATTTATTTCTGACGAGTTTGACTGTCATCTTACCATCGATATAGATGCGAGCCGAGGACGTGGCTGTGCCCAGCTTATTTGTTGCTTTCACGACGTACTCTCCTGAGTGCTCAGGGATGGCAGACAGAATGTCCAAGGCGCAGAAACCGAAGTCGTACATTGTACGGAAACGATGACCTAATATTTCAGGTTCGGCGTAAACCATTCGTTAGTTTGAATCGCCATACAAACGATGAATAGACACTTGCCTGTTTGCAGCTCGACGCCATTGTGGAACCACTGGACCTTCATAGTTGGGTCGGGGAAAGGCGCAATGCGGCACTCGAAGTGTGCGCTCTGTCCCTCTGTTAGCCGTGAAGGTCCTTGGAGCTGAGTAACGAAAGCCGGTGGAGCTGTGCACACCTCAGGTTCTACCTGTTCCGGTTTATAAGAGCCCAACGCCTCAAGCTCTGCAATCTTCTGCAGGCCATCAGGATGCTGCGTCTCCAGCAGCAGGGACTTCGATCCTGCGCATTCAGGCACGTAAGGTAAGGACCCTTATGACGCCGCCAACAGCATATCGCGCCGTACCTTGCACGTCCAGAGTTGCAGTGCAAACTGCCTGTCCGAGAGAGTTCGTGGCTTTGCAGGTGTAAGTACCGGAATCTTCGGGTTTCACATAGCTCAGGTCAATGGCCACGAATCCGAAGTCGTGTACAGTGTTGACACGAGAGGCTAAAAAAGTATATATATATGTATACACGGTATTGAACGCTGGTAGCTCAATATGCTTCGCGTCAGGAGGGTGCGAATTTTGTGTTCAATCCAATGACCTAATTAAAACAAAACAAAAACAAATATCCTTGAGAAAGGCCTGTAGTCACATGGGCAACCAACCTTTCTGCAGAGGAAGGCCATTGTGGTACCACTCGACTTTCAGGTTGGGATCTCCAACTGGGATGAGACGGCACTCAAAGTGAGCACTCTCGTTTTCTTTGAGGCTCAAATTCTTCATGGGCTGAGTGAATACCGGTGCCTGAGTGGTGAACTCTTCAATGAAAGCTGCCTTCGGTTGTCGGCCGTATTCTTCCATTTGGGTAATCTGCCGCAGTGCTTCTTCGTTCTGACTTTCCAAGATCAGAGACTTCTGTGCTGCTCAGAAACAACAACAGTGCCAAGTCATAATGCAGAAAAGTCACAACGCTGCTATCTGCGAACACTGTCTGATACAATGCACAGGGTGTTTCTCCAAACACATATTTTCATAAAAAATTAATAAGATAAATGTTACAGTTGTTTTTGTAGAGGGCATTCACGGTTCGCGGACGTAAAACCATTCAATGTGACCCTAGGTACTACAGTTACATTGGGCACGCAACGACATCGGATGATGTAATGCCCACTAGACTATGTATGCAGTCTGTAAAAACCGATTTATTACTCATCTTATAGACTATTTTATTACAGAAAAGGCTTGGAAGAAAAGAAGACAGCCTGTATATTACAAGTCAGGTAATTGTTAGTGGAGCCGCATTTTAGACTCACCTGCGCATTTGAGCTGCGCAGAAACGACGGCTTCGCCCAGTTGGTTGGTAGCTTTGCAGGTGTACGTGCCTGAATCTTCAGCGTACGTCGACAGAATGTCGAGAGAGACGAAGCCGAAGTTGCACATCTCCACAAAACGGGATCCAGCGGGAACTGGCTTTCCATCTTTCAACCATTCCACCTGGACGAAAAGCAACATGTATTTCGCCATTTACAGCTTAGAACACTGACACACGCTAGTTCTTTGAAGGCCACTAGCAAGATAGCATAGTATCTCTATCCCTGGTCAGTTAGCAAGACGGAGATTAATACTTAGCATTTCCTCTTTGCCAAGCAGGCATCATGAAAAAATATATATCTTTACCTTCAACTTTGCATCACCGACTGGAATGAGCCTGCATTCGAAGTGCGATTTCTGTCCTTCCTGGACGGTGACGGACTTCGGTGCGGACGTGAAGACTGGCGCTGTTGTTACCGACTGGTCGACGTCCCTCTCGGGCTCGTACCTGGAGGCACGTAACATCAGCTCGTTCACCCGAACATTTGTCGCACGAAAGGACAGAGTACGTCAATGTTAAACAGATAACCACCGTACCTGTGCCCTTCAAGTGCCTGAATTTTCTGTAGACCTTCCGGGTGCTGTGTTTCTAGATCAATTGACGACTTTCCTTTGTTAGAAAAGGAAAGGCCGTTAAACCCTATCGGTACGTACTCCGCACGTCGCTTACCTTCAACGTTAACAGTGGTCGACAGCTCAGCTGTTCCCAAAGAATTCGTGGCTTTCACAGTGTACGTTCCTGAATCTTCAGGAACCAGGGACAGAATGTTGAGGGCTACGTAACCGAAATCGTGGAACGGCCTGTACCGGTGACCTAGAAGAAAGCGCAATCCATTGTTAAGAAGCTGCGACTGAAACTGCCTGCGCTGCACGCAACAACGTAGCTCTCACCGATTGGCAAGGAAACGCCATTGCGGTACCATTCAACCCGCAAGTCTGGGTCGTTCACGGGCTCCAGGCGGCATTCAAGGTGACCGCTCTGACCTTCGCGAAGTCGCAGAGCAGTTAGAGTGGAAGTGAATGTGGGCTTGGTTTTAACTACAGTCTCTTGGTACGTGTCACGCTGGTACCGGGAGTGATCCTCCAGTTGCTGAATTTTCTGCAGACCTTCAGGATGCTGTGACTCCAGGATCAACTGAGATTTAGCTGGAAAGCAGGTATTTTGTGACTCACGGAACTCTTCAATTTAGCCGAAGCTTACCAAAACAATTCACGCTGCACGATGTAACGGTTTCGCCCAGCGAGCTGGTTGCCTTACAGGTGTAGATGCCAGAGTCTTCTGGGTAGAAGCTGAGGACATCAAGGGCCACATAGTCGAATTCATGGGCAGGACGAAATCGATGTCCTGCACAGAAGAGTTAAAGTCGGTATGTCACAGACACGTACATGCATAAATATAGAGCGTGGTGACGTAAGTCGCCATGTCCTTCCTTTACGCATCTTTCCTTTAGACTATGATATTAAAGCTTAGCTGTTTAAAATACGTTAATTATTTAGCACAAAACTCGCCTATTTTGATGGGCACGCTATTGTGGAACCACTCGACACGCAGAGTAGGATCTCCGACTGGCTGCAGACGGCATTCCAAATGAACGTTTGCCCCTTCGACAGTTTCCACATTGTGCAGAGGACGTGTGAAAGTCGGCTTCTGGGTGATCTGGGTCTCTTGATATTCCTGACGCGCGTATCGGGAGTGATCCTCGAGGTGCTGAATCTTTTCTAGGCCCTCGGGGTACTGGGACTCCGTTATCACTCCAGAACGGCCTGAAAAAAAAAATAAAATAAAATAAAAACTCTCTTGGTCACGAAACGTTGTTACTGCATTGCTCTTAAGCTGCTCTAAATAGCCTTGCTCCTTTTTCCTTGTTACTGAATGAAAGCCTGTGTCAGAACGCCAGCGTAACAACGTCTCTGGATGTGCGTCAGAGGTCACGCAAGGATGTTGTAAAGTCCCATGTGTTGCTGACATTTTTTTTAAATAGCTGTACTTACCGATGACCTTGATACACGATGATGAGTGTGCAGACCCGAGATGATTGGTCGCCCGAAGGGTGTACTGTCCAGTGTCTTCAGGGACTAGACCAAGGATTTGCAACACCGCTCGGCCGAAGTCATACCTCGTAACATAACGGTGTCCTAAAACACGAAATAAAGTCTTTGGTCCACCGTTCGTGCTTTGAGCAGGAATACTTTTGCATTGGCGGGTACTTCAACTTACCAGTGGGTAGGGGCCGACCGTTGAAGAACCACTCGACCTTCAGAGTAGGATCTCCTACAGGCTCTAGCTGGCACTCCAAGGTGACATTGTCGCCTTCCCGAAGGTGGCTCTTGGGATCAGCTAGTGGCACCTATAATTCAAGCAAATGCCTCATGTAGCATGCTTCCTTTCGATTCACAATGCTTGTACGTACCTTAAAATAAGGCTTAGTGCGCGAGATTTCTTCAATGTAGTAGCCGGAGTGGTCAATTTCGGAACGCTCGAGGCGCTCCATTCTATCCAGTCCAACTTCATGGATCGTTGACGTGTCAATAGGTGCTTTGGCTAAAAGATTGGAAAACATGGAAGTTATCTCTAAAATTCGACCTTCGGAGAACAGCCAGGAAAAGACTACTGAATAATGTACAAAGCTCAGTACATACGCATGGATGCAACGCAACCCCTTAAGAGCTGTATTAAGCTTTCCAATGCTTTGTACAAGAGGAACAACACTATTCTAGGACCATAGGGTAGCCATTGCCCGTCCATTTCACACGTCATTACAGCGAGGCATATACGAAGACGAACGTTCGTTCGTTCGTTGTGTTGTTACAGGAAGAGGGTGCGGTCTGCCTGCCTAGCAGGCGGCAGGTTGCACCCGCGAAGACGAACGAACCAAGCAACGAAAGCGTTGTGGGGATTCTTTCGAACATTTTTATTAGCATCGCGCTCGACGCTATCACGCCGTTATCGTGGTGTACTACGCTCGTCACGCTTGTTATCGTGTATGCACATGTGTTGCAGTGGAGGCGCTGGAAGCGGTAGAACTGGCTTAAAATCGCTGGTCGCGCAGGCGCGAGGACATTCTCTGGGGGGAGGAGGGGGGCAGGGTCAGCAAGAGAAATTACGAGCCCCGGGGATGAGTCCTTGTTTGCGCCAGGACGACTCGGTCCCAGGCGCAAACAACTCTCCGGCCCTGGATCGGGCGAGCCCCCAGAGCGCCCCGGGGCTCCATCACCGGCCTCCATCCCCGCAGGGTGACTTTTGCGAAGAAGGCAGCCGTGGTAGTTTCCCACAGCCTTCAACAGACAGCTTTAACCATGTAAGTTGTATGACTCAGAAATTATAGAAGCTATCACTTAGCATCGACAACAGCAACTGCTGCTCCCGTATTATGGCGTCATCTAAAAAAATAGCGCATGTGAAAGACCAGGGCGGGGGGAAGTTTTTCCCTCCCGTCGGGAGCAGGTGCACGGGTATGAGTTTTGTCTGCAGCATCGTCAATAAACGCTTTTAGTGTGATGTCACCTTGGTGGTGATGCTTCCTCAGCGGTAGGCCGGACGGGAATGAATTGTGGGTCGAAAATGGGATCCCACATTTCCCACAGGAGATGCCATGAGGAGCCAGGGTAAAGTCACAAAGAACTGGTGTGACCCAAACGCAGTACTTACCTGCCACATTGATCGTCTTCTTAAGGACATCCGTGCCGTTCTTGTTGGTGGCTCGCACTTCGAAGGTTCCTGTATCTTCAGGGAAAGTGTACAGGACATCGAGGGCCACATAGCCAAAATCGAAATAGGTCTTAAATCGATGTCCTGTCGCCAGTGGACGACCATTGTGGAACCTAGCAAGCGCAGGAAGCGAGCCACGTTATTAGCCCACTTCGAAAATGTAGTTTCACCTCGTAGCAGAAAAGTAAAACGCACCATTCCACTTTCATATTGGGGTCTCCCATTGGTTCCAGACGGGTCTCGAGATGGCAACCTTGGCCCTCCACAAGGGTTGACGGTCCCTGAAGAGACTCTGTGAATTTTGGCAGTTCTCGCGTGGTCACCTAAAATGAGAAGAATGCGATGATAGGTATAAGTTACCCCTCTTTATAAGTATTCTTTACAAACCTCTTCTACTTGCGAACGTTGATAATGCGAAGCGTCCTCCAAGTGCTGAATTTTTTCGAGGCCTTCTGGATGCTGGGTTTCGCGTACGATGGTTTCTTGCGCTGGTCGAGGAAGAGACAAGCATTGTACGAGAGCATGTCTCGTAGTTTACGTGCGTGCATTCTCAGTCTATGTGTTATATTCGATAGACTTCTCTTCTACGGCATTTTGAGAATAGCCGGTACATGTCTTTCTTGCGTATATATCAACCAACTGTACAATATGCATTTAATTTACGAAATTGCTCCAAATATTATCCCTGTAGGAATAGACCTGATATAATTAAAGCAAAATGCCCCAGGTTGGAAACCGCCAATGTCTCGCACAGAGACTGTGCTATTGCTTCTCAAAAGAAGCGAAGTCCCTGTGCTAAATATCGGCGACTTCCAATCTGCGGCGCTAAGCGTTAATTTGTGCCCCACGGGATTTTTTTATTTCCGTTCGTTGTCCAGGTCAGATACAACTTCTGGGACTTGATCAAGATGACAATGTAATCTATGCTAACGGCTCTAGATGACTCTCTAGTACCCCTCATGGGTACTGGGACGCATTCAGGCGAAAAACAGGTAGCTGGGTATGTACTTACAATAACAGCTAAGATGAGCTTGCGTTGTGGCTGTGCCGAGAGCATTAACAGCCTTGCAGGTGTAGACGCCCGAGTCACGGGATCCAACACCACGAATGGTCAGGGATACGTAGCCGAAGTTAAAGAATGTAGTCGTTCTGGAACCTTTTAATAGACAAAAACGAGACCAATATCAGACAATTCCCTCCAAATGTACTGCATGCACATGATTAGTATAGAAGTACTGACTCGCTTCCAGGGGTCGATTGTCTTTAAGCCATTCCACCCTCATGGAAGAATCGCCCGTGGGCTCAAGTCTTGCTTCGAAATGAACCGTGCTGTTTTCCTTCACGTTCAGCTGGTCTTTGAGCCCGGACTTGAAGGTAGGTGGCGCATTCGCAACGGGTTCAAAAAAGATTTCTTTCTGTGCGTGAACACTCTGCTGGTAGGCTTCTAGCTCCTGAGTCTTCCGAATATAAGCTTCTTGCTCAGGGATGCCCAAATCGCCCGTCACCAGCCCTTGTGCTGCAGAAAACGAAGAGACGTCTCGATCGACAGATCCAAGAAGACGAGAAGGTGACGAGGGGACAATATCAGGTATGCTACGCTTGGCTACATATGTGGGCATGCGCTGTTTTTTTTTTTTTTTTTTCGTAAATAAACCTATAAAGCTAAGGCCTTCGTAGTGTTTCTACAAGCGTTTCTGCTTCCATGACCTTACCTTTCACCTTCAGGGTAGCCGTGGATATGGCGTCTCCTTTAGCATTCGTGGCCCTACACATGTACACTCCGGAATCCTCACACCGGAGTGAAGCGATGTTCAGGGCGACGTAGCCGAAGCTGAAGGTTGTATTGATACGGGTTCCTATAAGGCAGCAAGCCGTAAGTGCATGTGAAAAAAGGGCGAGATGATGGCGATGCTATTTTCACGCGATCTATACAATGATCTGTACGAACCAGTGGTAAGGGGCTGGCCGTTGAAGAACCACTCCACTTTCATTGTGGAGTCGTTGACGGGCGTCAGCTGGGCTTCAAAGTGACAGTTCCCTCCTACACAACAACTTGACTTTAAGTACCCTTATGGCAAGCGTTGTTTTAGTGAAGGCAATACATGCTATGAACACTAGTTTGCCGGGATACATGTGCACGGTACCCTAGGGCTGCCTCAACATACCTTCATAGAGGTTTTCTTGGTTGCTTAATGGACGGACGAAGGTGGGCTTAACGAGGGACACAGTCTCCTCGATGAACTCTTGTCTTGCATACTTCTCTATGTCTTCCAACTCTTGAATGGCCCGAACGCTGTCTTCCTGAATTGCCTTACGGTCGATAGCTGGTCGGGCTACACGAGTAAACATCATGCCACGTGAACGCCATTAGGGGCTCACAATCGCACCAAGAGAATCCCGATTAAATCTTAAAGCACGCCCCAAAGCAGCAGGACATTCCTTACTTTCTCCAGTTTACGATCAGATAAGCACTGCACGTTTACGATAAGTGAAAAAAGAATGGTAGAAGGCATGCATAAGTTTCGTCACCGACGTGCGTACCCGAACACTTCAATGTGGCTGTAGTTGTAGCCTCTCCAGCCTCGTTAGTCGCTCTGCAGACGTACACGCCGGAGTCTTCGGGGTAGACGTGCAGCATCGTCAAGGCCACATATCCAAATCTTGACGTTGTCAGCACTCTGGAGCCTGAGTTGAAAAAGAGAACGAACCACTACTCAGAAATATGCGAGTGACATTCGAAACAGTGGTAGGGGAAGGGGAAGACAAGCTTTAGGAACTTAACAGAAAGAACGGCAAGGATGCGGGAGAGCAGGTGCTGACTGACATCCGTGATAAACACTGAGATTGCGAAACAGAAAGTCAACACGACGAAATGTTTGAGATATAGTCGTGCCATTTTTCAGGCCCCCAACCTCAGGGCTTATCATGAACGTTTAGAAATTTCTTCCACTACATGGCTTGTAAGGCAACGAAAACGACGTACCAGAAATGCCCTTTTTTCTGCGGCTTTCTAAACAGACACCGCCTGAAACTCTATACCGTATGCGAACGCAACTAATACGTTAACAGAACCGAAATAGTATTCGTCGTTATTCTGATCCGGGGAATGGCATACAAGGTATATAAGAGCGCGATAGTTAACGTCATTACATGATAACGTGGTATCATACAAATGCGTGGCATGATTTACGTATAGCCATTAAACCTTGCCTGAAAAGTAATGGCTATTCTTAAGTACCCTGCATTGCAAATTTTCGAAAAATAGTACCCTCGGGTGTCACCCGCGCATTCTGTTCACCTCTCCCTCTTTTATTGTCGTCTGCTCTGTCCAGCAGTCACTGTTTCCCGTAATCAAAAGGCCCAACAAGTGGAAGTACATTCCTTCTTCAGAAGGACTTTGCTCTCACACGATTCTTAAGGATGACTGGTAAACAGCGCAGCATTCGAGGATGCAGCAACCGTGCATCTTGGACGACAGGCGTCATGTATTACGGAACTCCGGATCACGCAAAGGACTATTCTCAGTAGATGGCGACGCGCGTCGCCCACTGCTGCTTGGTGAATGGTTGCGCTTTCCTAGTTTTACGAGGCAACCTTTGAAATTCGATTGCTAAAAAAAGTACTGGGCACTGGAGGAATATATCTGGTATTTGAGACATCCAAAATATGAGCTTCCAGAGGAACATACAAGTTACAAGGTCCAGGATTTACTTTGTAGTTCCTTTAAAGCCTTTTTATTGCTTTGATTCCTCTGCAAATCATACTTACTAGCTTCGATCGGACGTCCGTTGCAAAACCATTCGATAACCATCGTCTCGTCCCCAATAGGCACGAGCCTGGCGTCCAGGTGTGCCCGCTCGCCCTCCTGCAAGACAAGATCCTGCAGATGCGTCGTGAAGGCGGGCTTTTGGGGAGCTCGGTAATCGTCGGAGTCACCACTCCTGGTCGGTTGGTAGGCACGCTCTACGTGCCGTAGCCAAATCGTCTCTCTCGGTGGCGATCGTCTGCGTTTGAACATGCCTGGGTTACCCTCCGCACCAGGGAGGACACCAACCATTTGGTGCAGAGCGTTCAACTTACTCGGGTTCAATGACCTTGCTCGGTTTCGGTAGGTGCAGCTTCCAAGGTTCAGACCGCGATGGGCGCTCAGCTGGCGAGGAACGGGTTCATTAATACCACATATAAGTGCAATATTTCTTCTTCACGAGGTTTCTGACGCTGATTCGTTTCAGAACATCGCGGCCTTTGCTAAACTCACGGACCGCCGAGTACGTAAATTATGGAAAGAAAACTTCACCGCGCATCACACACTCTAAAAACAGAACTTCACCGCATAACACGGCGATGACCAATCGCTATTCCGAATGACATCTTTTACTGACCCTATTTGCCGGAAACGGTG
>JARGYV010117841.1:0-14023 GCA_029532675.1 Ornithodoros moubata | reverse complement strand
TTTTTTTTTTCTTTTACTCACTCACTGTCACGATTTAATTTGAACTTTCATTCTAAGTATGCACGAAGGATGTACACGATACGTGTGTATACATCCTAATTACGTACGAAAATTACATTCTTTTAAGCAAGGAAAGAACTGTAGTGTTTTTCTTAGCTGTCACTTTTAACCGATGGAAAGCATACATTCTCATGGGTTGACTTTTAGATTCCTGGAGTGTAGAGTTGGGCAGAACTGTGATAAATATATATACCTGGTGTGATCAGTATGAATTTATGCGTGATGCACAATGTCCACTGGCGCAGCTGCAGAATAATATCACAGCTTTTACGGTCAATATAGGCCATGGTACATGCAAGCATATCAACGTTTATTTGCGTAACACCTTTAGTTTGGTGGGAACACCCGATCATACGACCAGCATTGTCAAGGGCCAATCTCAAGTTAACCAGTGAGCGTGTTCAGTTTAGCTTCTAACAGTGTACGAATGTTCATTCAGCAAAGGTTGGCCACAAAATACAGGTGGCGTATGGTGGCAGACTTCAGTGCAAAAACGGCAACCGAAATTGCCCAGGGAGCAACAAAAGCCTCGCTTGAAGGTACTGTCTGCTTAGCAGGTGAACATGTTGATGAATGCCTACGACGACTTGGTGTGAAAAAGTGTGAAGCAGTTAAACCTTCGTATGTTTTTAGATTTGTTTTATCCCCTCCATATTGATGTTTCACCTTTTTATTTGCTTGAGTAAAGGCCTTGCAAAGGAGCTTCATTTGGCCATGCCTAACTCCTGATGTGTAGATTCCATTACCATCAGAGAGATACACAAATTATTAGAGCGCAACAAGGCTGTCGAAAGACTGACATTATTTGAGACGCCTAAAGTTATGAGCAGTTGGAAAGTTCTAGCCACTGAAGTTACAGATACATACAATCGCCTGCATCATGGGCAAAAACTGTGAAAACTGTTTTTGGCAGTGCTTCACTGACCACTCCTTTGACTCACACTCTGCCCCAAACCACTGAAAAATGTTTATACCAGTTGAAACAAAATGACAAGTTTGTGAAGTTACCTGACGGGAAGATAAAGGGGAATTGATTTGGTGTTCTTACTTTTACTTTTATATAAAATTACCTCAGGTGTGCATATCTTACGTTTTCGTCCTCTGACAGCATTAGGAAGAAGTTTGACAAGCAGTTTAGTGATCTTTGAAGTCTAAAATTCATACCCAATGATGATGTCAGAGTTGATACAGAATATTCAGCAATAGCAGTTCGGTAACTGCAGGAAATTCCACTTTTTTGTCCTACACGGTAGTGGAGCTTGCGCATATTTTTGCACAAGTTTATTCTGATTGTGACCTTCATCGAACAACAAGGCAGACACTTTTGCTCTTTGTTGTGGCGCTTTTCTTACGATAGATTCTTTCACAGACTTGCCTGCAGATAACGCTATTTTATCAATGAGGCCCCCTCGAGCACATTAAAACATTTCCTTTAACTTTCACCCAATAAATTTCTGTTTCAACTGGATAAAAATAGGTGTACTAAAGTGAGCTACCAGTGGTTCATTACTATGGTTGCAGATCTCAAGCTATTTTCTGAAATATTTGAATAATGTACTCGAAAAAAAAAAAAACAGTAAAGGTACGTGGTGAATTAATTTGTTTACTGATAGAAGCAAGAACATTTAAATTTATTGAATACTTTCCTTAAGTCACAGAAAAGGTAATTAAATTGACACACTCAGACACATTTAAAAAGTCAGAGCAATCCTTACACACTAACATAATGCTTCGTGGAAGGAAGGTATCCCTAAAACTTTCCATGGAACCTCGCCATGTCTTTCAAACACACTTCGTTGGTTGTTTGTTTCTGCGTGGTGCTTTTATGACAAACAACGAAGCTGAGGGCAAAAACCGCAAGACCTGTCACGGCCAACGAAAGAAGAAAACTGGGGAGAGTCGAGGACGAGGTGAGAGAGAGAGGGAAAAAGAGAGAGGTGTGTCACGTGACCCAGACAGTTGGCTTGGTAACCCGATCCTCCTCGCTCAGTTGCTGTGGTGTCTTTTTTTTCTTGTTTTTGTTTTGTTGCTGCTTCGGGATTTTGGAGGCTGCTAAATGGTGTCCCTCTGAAGCTGCGGAGAAACGCAGAAAGACACCAGACACACTTACGTGAGCTCCGCGACCAGGAAGGAAGCCATCTCCCGACCTATTAACATTCGTAAGCCGCTCTGGACACTTATTTGCGATCGAATCGCCGCCACCACTTCTCCGGCAGTGCGACGGGAATAGGTGTAGATCGATTGAAGCTGTTATAAGCAGGTAAGGTTGTCGCTTCTTGCCTGTTTACTATGCGTTATTTTTTCTTCAGTGTGATGGCTCATACAGCCCGTTTTCAAGATTATACCTTCCCATTTTCACCGTTACATGAGCGAGAGTTGGTTGTTAACCCAGAAAGAACCGCTCTTCAAGGTTCAACGCTCTGATTTCAAGTTCGGTCCATTCATTTGGTTTGTGTTGTCCGATCACCAATTGTAATACTGGCTATGATAGTCTCTGTTGGCTTCAAAGACACAGGGCTTTGTCGGGTCTAATGCGTCACATTTTAAGGAGATCGTGTGGCGCAATAATGAGATTTCAAGGATTGCCAAATCGCCACAAGGTCAGCACTGACAGCTGAAACAGACGTAACTGCCAAGGTCGGGGGACCCTGGGACCTTTGTTAGTACCTGCTGTTGTGTGGCAAGGCGTACCCGAAAGATAGTGAACGCCGAGTGCCGTCGATGCGTCAAATATGTTGGAATGGGGAAACCTTTTGTATTGTTTCTTGAGCCTGTCGTGTTGAATAGCCTCGATCTAGACACTTGATCTAGAACCCTGATCAAGTTGTGCCACACGTATTGTTAACAGGTGTGATGTGATGTGTGGTTGTCTTCTGCAGGACTTCAATGCAGTTGAGCACAGCATGCTATGGGGCTCGATGACACACTGGTTTGGTACCAAAAGAAGGTATGTTGTCGTATCATTTGTTGTCATTCTCGACGCAACATACGAGCAAATTTGCCTTTCAGATAGAATGTGAACATCGTTCTCTGTTATTAGCATATCTCATATATTTATAAATGTCTTAAAAAGGCTGGAGCTCAGTTAAAAGAAACTGTCAAAGAATGTACTGTCATTATTTTCTGCTATTCCAGATTGGAGCTTACGATAAAGATGTGTGGGGCAAGAGTCTAGAGCAGCGTATTCTCAGGGTAATGAACTTTTCTGATTTTTTTATTCACTGCCGGGTCTTAATGCACATAGTTTATTTCAGGGTGTCAACGCTATACCGAAGAAGACAGCTAAAATTAAGGCAGAACTGATTGACATCGACCTTGTCCGAGGTAGATGCTTCTTCAGAAGATTCTTTAAATAGGAGCTCGTATTGGCTGCTAGTTTAATGTTGATAGACAGTAGTGATTCACTTTAAAATGGGAGTAACAGGGGTTGCATATTTCTTGGAAATTTGGTGATCCCATGTGTTTGGCTACATTTTATGATTTTCTAGCAATTTAAATTTATCCAGGTACCATTAGACACTGCGTACGCGTTCCTCGTAAGCTTGCATTAACATGCACAGGGCTTATGAGATGTTTAAAACAAAACTTTAATGAAAAAAAAAAGCTTTCTTTTCTTGCTGTAGTCGGAATAAATCTTAAGCGTCAATTTTTATCAAGTCTATAACAAAAAGTTCATAGTGCTCCTTTTTTTTCCATTATAACAAGATCATTTGCAATATTAAATGGCAATTACTCATAACAGATGTTTGTAGGCACAGACCTTTTAATTTTTTTAAAGTATTTCAAACAAAAAAGAAGTATGTTGTATAGTAAAAGTGGTTTGAATAAATAAAGAAGACAGCATATTTAATTTTCCAAAATTTCCTTGCATTTTTGCTAGCTTAAATCGCTTAACCAGAATAAAACCGTGATTGTCAACCACCTTCAGGATCTACATTCAAAAGGTCCAAGCCACAAAACAGCTGGCTCGCCCTCGCAACGAATGGCATCGTTCGAGTTCTCCTCTTCCCACTCTACTTTACATGGTGTGTAACCTTTCTTTCTCTCTCTCTCTGCCCCTATTGCCTTATTTTGTCTGAGTTTCTTGCCTTGATATGGAATTTGTGAATTTTATCATTCTGAAATGTGATCCACACAAAGCAGCTTTGAACAACTTTTGATGCTTTTCTTGTGTGTCACACTGACAGGTGGAGGACCCAGACAAGCAGCGGAATATCTGTCTTTCTCCTCATCCTCTACGTGGTTCAACTTGTGGCCATATATTTACATTCCATTCAGGACGAATCTTATATATCGGTGAGTTGCTTTTTTCCCACAATTTTCTGAGAAACCCATCTGGGTTGTTACTGGCTGCACTCACGCACATGGCACTTAGTGGACACTTGACATTCTTCCTGCAGTGCTGTGTGAAACAATCTCATTTCCTCGAACACACCACAAACACTTATCCTGTAGATTGTTGCTCCATACACTTTCTCCGTTTTTGTTCACGAGCTTATAAGTAAGCACGAATCTGTTGGATCAGTCCAGAAGTGTGCTGCAAGGCATATGTAAACTTGCATACATGCTGCTATGCCTTCTTTCCTTTGCAGGAGAATACTCTAACTGAAGTCTTGACACCCATAGCCATGATGCTGGTGTTGGGTATTATGCACGCGCAGGTGGTGGCGACATACACCACGAACGGTCAGATCACGGCAGTCAGAAGGCCTAAGCCGTACGTGCCTTCTCTTTTCATTGTTGGAGATCTAAAGTCGTAAAGCTCAGGTAGCGGCTGCAGTAAGATTTGAAGTGACAAAGATGATTCCAGGGGCCGGCAGAAGAGAGTGAAGCGAAAGACACGGGCGCGAGTAATCTACGAAGGCAAGTCGTCACCAGGAACTGCTTCGGAGGAAAAGACGGAGAGTCAGTGGTCAGAGTTCAATGCTCCAAGGGCAACGCCTGCACCCTCTGCAAATGGGGCCAAGAGGGCCAAGACAAAAGAGGATCTTTTAGAAAACATGCGTCATATGGGAGAAGGATCTGTGAATTCGAGGCTGCACGTCTCGACACTTCACCCCTCTCAACAGGAATGTGAGTTGACAAGTACTTTGAAATCCTTTGGTTTCTACCGCACTACCTCATTGACTAGTTAATCATGACTTTTTTTGTTAAATATAATTTGTCTATAAGAAGTACTGATAGAATGCTGGTACATTATGCTACCTTCACACTATCTGACAAGCTGCAAATTTGTGCTCAGCTCCTATACGACATGCAAGTAAGAAGAATTCAGACGAAGAGAGCGGTCTAGAAAGCCTTGGGAACCATAATGGCACGGAAGAGCTGTTTGCGGTCCAAGAGGGACTTGAAAAAGTCGAGTCGACCTCAAAGGACCAGCAGCAGCAAGCATCGTCAAACGAGGTGATCACAAAAATGACGCAGTGTCCGGCGGGGGTCGAAAAATCACTGCCGACCTCGGAGGACGATGAATTCTTTGTTGCACGCAAGAACTCGCTGCGCGACCGACATCGTAAGTGTAAAGATTTGTTTAAAGCTCTTTGTAAAAGGCTAACCAGTTTTAAATCATTTGGAAATGGAAAGTATGAAAGATTCTTGCCTCCAGTCATATATAGACCTGTTGCAGTATGTACTTTTCAGAGAAACACACACTAAAAAAACACATTTGCTATGATTTTTTTGTTATAAAGTAGAAATGGCTTTTAAAGCACTTAGAAAATTTATCGTTGAGCTTAGCAACACCCCCTTTTCTTCTTTTTGAAGCTTTCTGGAAACCGAATCCGTTCTCCTCGGTCGCAGAGCCTGGCAGCCGGCTCTCGGAGCTTTCTCAGCATCACAGCCTTCCTTATTGTGGCGGCATCTTGAAAGACAGCGAAGAAAAAGAGATCCAGCGCCGCAGGTCATCTCCACCGGACCTTCCCCCGTCCACGTCCACGTCCCGAAGGAGACGCAGCCGTGTAGCCCGGTTTACTCCACCGCCGTCCCTGCGTCTCTTGCGGCAGGAGTCCAACAGCTCCTGTGACTCGGACAAGGACACCACATCTCCCAATACGCCTGTCAAGGTACGTCCTTCTCTATGTAGGACGTACTAAAAAATCTTGCTTTTTTTGCATAGAATTTTTATTCTGGCTCTATAAAATTGCAGAATTCATTTAATACCCATAATTGCGTGTGTTGATGCAGCATGTATAATGCTATGGAGATTAATTACCAATTACGGTCACTGCTTTGATATGCATATGTGTTATGCTGTAAGCATTTTGTTGATAGGGAACAACATAATCTCCTCAATGACACATGTGCACTTTTTCTTAATCCAGCTCATTTTCCATCACAAAGAAAGTAAGAAAGATATCTTTATAGTTACAGATATCTGAAGCTATCTTTAGTCTTTTGTTTTTGCAGGAAAAAAAACACAATGCTGTTCCTCCTTTTTTTAGCTGCAATGGATAATAATACCTCCCCATCCTGAAACGACTTAAAAATGCCTCAGCAATAGAAAAATACAAAAACACTGAGTGTTCGGGTCTGCCTTTGTAACAAAACGTGCAATGGGTGTGAAGGCAGGGATGGGGAGTTGTGTAAAAAGTACCACATTTTTTCTTTAGATCAAGTTCGTCTGCATCTTGTGTTGACTGTGTCTCCGTACAACCTCAGTGCTTTTAAGTTCACTTTGGCTACTCGGATCAACCTGCAGCACAGTGGCAGTTTCATAAACCTGTCCAAGCGACATAATGACGCTATAGCCCAGCACCCAAAGGCTACTATCACTATCTCGCCAATTCTCCCTAAACAATGGGTAGCCTGGGGCAGTGACGTCATCATGGCTGCCTGCAAGTCAACAGCAGATGTTTCTTTGTGTAATGCTTCATTTGGCAATGTTTCAAATGCTTCTGCCAAATCATTGTCCTCATAAAAAAGCAGAGCTGCCTGCAAAGTTAACTGCACATTACGCTGCTCATAACTACTGTGACAATAGCAGATGACAGTGTATAGCGAACATTCCAGAATCTACTGCGGTTAGCCTACTCACAAGTCATGCGGTGCGGCTCTTACTGTAGTCTACTCAAACTTCCTTCATGAACCCACACTTGAAATTTGAATCTCTAAAACATGTGTAATGAGGTGTACATGAGTGAACGAGACAGCGGGGTAATAATATGGTGCTTGTACCATTCTGGCACAGCCTCCAGCATCAGATAGTGAATGGCCACTCCTGTCCAACACAGACTGCAACGGTTACACGTCCAGTTCTGAAGGTATAGAGGAGGACGGCCCGGCCGACTGTGAGGAGAATCCCCTCAATGACGTTAGTTTCTAACCTTATAAATTTCTGCGATTTTATTTTGGATGGCGCACACTGAGCTCACTGGACATTCTTTCTGTGTCTTCAGCATGCTGGAGCACTTGCGGGCACACAGACCGGCTTGGATAAAGGTAATTTTCTCGCATCTTTCAATCATAAAAATTCTATGAAAATATGATTTGATAATTTTCTAGTGAGCTGTACTATCTGGGAGCATGGAGAGTGTAAGAAAGTGGACCTGTCAGTTATGGACATTGCATCGGCAATTATTTACAAGGTAAGCTCTTTCAGCTCTAATGACATATATAGGAACATTACTTGCAGTCTGTGACGTTCCAGACCAGGCATGATTTGAATTTTGAAGTTTGCCAAGGTATCTGACAAAAGATTGTTGTAGCACTCATTTTATTAAAAAGGCATTCCTTCAAGTTGTCTGTAGGTAAGCTTTAGTTCACTCAGAATATAAAGCTTGCCAAACCTGTGGGGACTAAGGTCCAAAAAAGCTTTTGCTAACTTTTGCATAGTAGTTCTTGCATTTGTTTGCTTCAGGTAGACAGCATGAAACACAGTTCGGAGTACATCTTTCTCGGCTTCATCCTCACCTGCGTGACGTCGTCACTTCCGCTTCTGTTCAGGCTTCAGAGCTCATCTGCACTCGATGGCGTCATACTCGATGCGGATGCGCTCGTCATAGGCCTTCCTCGGGAAGTTCGTCGCCTTCCTGAGGTTCTTCACGATGTTTTCTACCATTTGCACTGGAGGTATGCTCTTTGTATTTCTTAGGTTTTGTTAGCCATCATAATAAATCATTTTTATTTTTTGCCCTTCCAAAGTACATCGGTTCTGCCATTGATCTCGCTGCTCGAACGCTTCTGTTTGGGTACAGCATTCTTCTTTTTGCTCTCAGTAGCAGAAAGGACTTTTAAGCAGGTCAGTATTGAATTGGAATAATCTTAAACCAAGCATGTCATGCAGTAAACATACAGTGAACCATCGACAAGAACCTCTTCAACTGCATTTTGCAGAGGTTCCTCTATGCCAAATACTTCTGTCACCTCACGTCTGCAAGGAGGGCGCTAAGGTCGGACCTACCTCATTTTCGTCTTAACAAGGTCCGCAACATAAAGACTTGGCTCTCTGTTCGTTCCTACCTCAAGGTAAGTAGCACACTTTATCAAGAAGGCTATCATGGTCTACTAACTGACACGCTCTGCAGAAACACGGTCCTCAAAGATCTGTCGATGTCATTGTGTCCACTGCATTTATCATCGGGGTCTGTATATTGTCTCTGCTATGTGTACAGGTAAGTTTGTAGCATATTGTGTGAAAATGTTAGGCTCTCGAGCAACACTGGATGCCATCTCCATACAGTGGCTGAAAGAGAATGAACAGTTTGCGGAGAGACTGTACAGTTGGGAAATGGTGTGCTGGAGCATGGCGTTGGGCATATTCCTCATGAGATTCATGATCCTTGGCTCCAAGATCAACAACAAATATAGGAACCTGTCTGTACTCATCACAGAGCAGGTGAGTTTTCAACTTTTGGCTCTTGTAGGATAGCTTTTCTTTTAATATGCATCCTGCATTTGGCTTTGTGTTTACATTGTGCGTACACATTATTTTAGATCAACTTGTACTTACACATGGAGCAGAAACCGCACAAGAAGGAAGAACTTATTTTAGCCAACAATGTCCTCAAATTAGCTGCCGACCTGCTCAAGGTGAGTCCTCCTTTTTTTCAAAAGAAATTTCTGACCTTGTAGGTTCCCTCTATCAGCCCCTGCATCTGTTGTCATTTCTCATGTGTGTTCTTTTTTCCTTTTTTGCAGGAACTTGAAAGCCCCTTCAAAATTTCTGGGCTTTGCGCAAATCCTTACCTGTACAACATCACAAAGGTGGTGTGTCTGTCAGCCTTTTCAGCTGCGCTCACAGAACTGTTTGGCTTCAAGCTGAAGCTGCACAAGATTAAGATAAAGTGAAGGACGGCTGTCAGCACAGATGGTAACGACGAGAAGGGCCCGTTGTGCCCTGGAAAAAAGGGTTCTTTCTGCTTACAGCAATTGATACAAGCAGGCATCCTAGCTTTATTGCCCCAGACTAAGACTAGTCAGATAGAAAACTGTTTCTGTTCAGACAACGACGGACGTCTGTATACCCTAGAAGCATGTGGTATTTTAAAATATACATCTTTTTGTTCTCTGTGTCTGTGTGCCGCAAGGAAGCTAGCTTAGTCATTTGGTCTGAGTTGAAGTGAATGAGTCTTCATTGGTCATTTTCTTTGATTCCGCATTACTGTGGGCTGGCATCGTGTAGGAAATTGCGATTGTGAGTGGCACCACAGGGGGTGAAGTAATTGCTACCAGAGATTGACCTTGTGCAGCTATACGAAAATTTCAACACGTGGACAGGTACAGTCTTGCATCTCTGCATTCAGTGTCCCTTGTAGAGGACTACTTAACTGTATACACCCTTTTTTTTTTTTCACTCCTACTGCTTTATTCATTGCCTCGCTAGCTCGATGTTCTCTGCAACTGAATATGAAACACAAGAAGTAGGGGACAAGTTTTTTCTTTGTTTTTTTCTCATTTGAGGGTCAGAAATCTCTAGGTTCAACCTCATGTCATTAATATGTCATCTAATATTGTTAATGTAGTACGGGGGCATATTAAACCCCTATACCCCAGGAAAACAGTAGGGATATCTGAGGACCTCTATTAATGTTTTGGGACCCTTTGCTGCCATCAAAACATCCTCCTGAAAAACTATTGTGTTACAAATACTGAAAGCTTTCTTTTTTTCCTGATACACAAGCCAGCACCACAAGTAATAAAGTCAGTTAGTTATCACTGAATGTTGAACTTCTGGAATCTGTTACAATTAGAAGTTACTGCCAAGTTGACCAAGCACATGTAGCACCTTATGCAGGTGATAACTCTTTTTTTTTTTCTACCTCCTTGCCATTGTGCAAGTGTGTAAGGGTGATAGTGTTCCATAACATATGTTTCTCATTATTCACTTTGCCAGTCATTATATGAGGAGCATCCACCATTTATTAGGTGACATCTAACGCCGACATATAGAGCCAGATTCCCTTCTTTTGCTCTACGTCTATGGTTCTCTCCGAAGTCTGTCTGGGTTGCAATCTTGCCCAGTGCTAGCCGTTACGTTGTGCACTCATATCACAGCTAGGAACTACAACAGCTGACCTGATAGTCTTCATTGCACGAGTGTTATTCGCCCATCTCTAACTATCTGTTTATTTAGTTTTTCTTTTTTATATATATATATATATATATATATATTTTTTTTTTTAATTTGCCTTCTCTGTCATTCAAGAATCTCCGTAGATCCTGACAGTCCTGATATCCCTTACGGAACATACCAGGTTGCTATCTTGTGCCAGCCTGTAGAGCATCCGAAAACGGCATCGGCAAAACCATTATCGGCTGTGGTCGACGTCTGGGCGATCGTGAATGTGTGAGAGCTGTCCGAGAAGCTTGAGTTGCTTACAAGACACGCAACGCCTAAAGAAGGTCTCTATCGTACATGGGGATATTAGAGGTCAGCACGGCCTCCACGATGATGAACGCAAGTTCCAACGTTGTCCGTCATCATGGCATAAAGGCTGAGGCGTGTGTACGACAAAATCTGTGGCACGACATGCGAAATGTCGCAGTATGAAGCATCCTAGGATAGAAAATGGCTAAGCAGTTCCTCGCAGCAGCCCCTTCCGACGCGTCACACTGCCACAGACAACGATAGGGATCTATCCCACGTATCGCATGAGACATCGCAGAGCTCTGTCGTACATGTCTCTCTACCTTTATGCCGTGATGACGGACGAGGTGTGTATTAGGAGCAGCTGAGCAGGCCCTCCCTAAAGGTGTTGGAGGGCCTTGCGAAGATGGTGAGGGAGCCACCCCTCCAGCCGACTAGAGAGCAGAGCTGGTAGACCTCACAGTAACGGACCTTGGGCCCTGGTGAACTCCTGACAAGAACCCCCCTCAAGAAGGCCAGAACACTCAGGGCTGCACTGGTTCATAAGACAGTAATGTTGGTAGCCCCTTGCAGGCTGTCATCAGTAGCTTGATGATTTAATTTAAGTGTTCATATCGATGAACGTGCCCGTAATAAGTACACGAGCTAAGTGCAAAGCAGCATAAATATATCGTGAAGCAGCAGGTCTGTTCTTGATGCCATGGTCAAGGCTAGGCCCAAATATAGGCGCAGACCTCCAAGCAGCAAGTAGCTAGCGGTGACCACATCGTCGTGGATGTCTTGAACTTGTGCTAACTTCTAAGTCCGTCGGGACGGACAAGTTATCCACTCACCCTCCAGCTCTTTCATATTTCCCACTCACGTAACCATGCATACACGAGGCTGGTGACATATTGAGTTAGAACATGATTGGTTCCACGACCAACTCTACTGATGGGCGATAGTATCAGAACTATCGAGTGAAAAGAAATCTCGATAGTGTCGCGATAGTTGGCCCAAACTATTGATAGTTTTGGTGTTTAGCTCATTAACAACCGCAACCAAAATAACACGCGTCGAGCAGGTCAGTAAAACAAACAAATGTACTTAACAGCGCGTAGTTTTCTCTCCGAGCATCATATTTACGACCACCTCATTCACTTTATCAGTTCGCGTACCGGCATAGCAATCTCCGGCTGCAAACCGAAACCGGAAAAAGCTCCATGACGTCACTTAGGTGGCCCTCTATTTCGGCTTCACGCCTAGGGCGATGTGCCGCCTCCTGTCTTTCTTTCCTCCATGGGTGCAACTCCTCTTAGTCGGTGGGCTCGTCTAGACTCCACCTTTCTCTGCAGCAAGTGATGCAGGAATCGGTTGTCAATGTCCTCCTACTGGCATTCGAAACTGTTTCAGAATCGAGCACATACGCGTCATGTCGGGAAACCACGATATAAAACAGCAAACCGTTCAGGCCAGAACGTGTGATTTGTCAAGTGAAATATTAGAAATGAAAAACAAGACAATTCAAGATACGTTGCGTAAAAAAAAAGACAAATAAAATAAAAAAACGAGTCATTTGAAACATTTCTGAGGAAGTCTTTATAGATCTCGTCGCTCATTATTTTCTTCGCTGTTTTGTTGTTACAATTTACATACGCATAAAAAAAGGGATATTCGCATTTAAGTGAAAGGCCAATATCATCGAGTTCTCTTGCATCCGAGCGCTTTACTGTTAAAGAGCCAAAATTCTGACGAGCGGTTGTGCCAAACAATACGAAAATAACTGCCAGAAGATCATACTTTTTGAGAGCATAACACATAATCTCCCAAGGTACAGCTCCCAAGGTACGCTCAGAAAGCAGACGACACATCACGCCGCACTGACCCCAGCGGCCCACATCAAGCTGATCGTTGACCCTCGAGTACTTTTGTGTCGAACTCTCCGACTTAACAGAGGTCGTGACGTCATGACAGTCGCAGTGTCATATTTTCGACCACCGACCGAATTGACTTCCTTCGACTCTCGGGTCCGTGTTCCATAAACTGGCGCCCCCTGACGTCTGGGGAAACCCTTCAACAAAAATTTACAAACACCGTGTAACGAGATTAACTTTGATCACATGACTCCGTTTCAAATCTCCCTAATGCATGCTGAAAGGTACCCATAGGGAAATCCTCCTCTCTTACCTCAGCAGGCTTTTGCGTGTCCTTGGCTGCGAGAAGGAACTGGCCAGTCTGAATGAAACTAACGGAGATGTCCCTATATACTCCCCGTTGACAACATGCGTTTGTTTTAAAAGTTCGTTAACCATTACGGGAGCACATGTAACGGCTGGCTGATTTGAAGAACACCCTTTGTTGGCGTTTTTGACACTTGATTCAGGTTGCACCCGGGAATGACATGTCAGCTGATGTCCTGTCTTGTGTCAGCTGTTGGTGTCTTGAGTTTATTGGTGGTCCTAATTGCTTTGCGCTGTCGTGAACAGCCTCTGTGTGCGTCTGTGGATATATTTCGCTTGCATGTCGCAGGTAGGTCTCTAGATAGGTTTATAATGTTGTTTTAAGGTCATATATGGTCACCTATCCTCATCGTTCGAGCCTGGTGTCTCCATAGGGCTGGTATACTCTGTATTTTCCGTTATTTGGTTCCACGCGTACACCAAGCTTCGTGTTCCTTAAATGGATGTTTTCAGCGTGCACTCCTGTGCAAGTAGCCTCGCGAGGTGACATCAGTGAGTTCATGAGTTACAGTTCTGAGCTCGCGCGTGTAAGAAGTGACAGTTAGGCTGGGGATACAGGCTGTCACAGACTGACAACTCTCAGACGGGATCTGCGATTTGAATTAACGATCTGTCGAAACCTGCTGTAGGTAACATAAAGGATTATTTCTAAGCGCTGCTTGTGGTTTATTGAGCCCAGCTGGAATTGATTGAATACGCCAATCTCCAGAGCACACCCTTATACCTTCTCCATTGCATACCCTGCTATAGGTGGCTTGCTTCATTGCACGTGGTGCTGTTAACGAAATAAAATCGCAGTCGAGCCACGTTACTATGTCTCCTGCTGGTCTCCTTCTTTGTGATCATCCCTGAAATCAGGCAGTTTCTGCTGTGAGCAAAGTTGCTAGTTGACGTATGTGTAATGTCGGTGCCGGTGGGAGCTGGACGTGATACAGAAGAA
>JARGYV010117799.1:0-11781 GCA_029532675.1 Ornithodoros moubata | reverse complement strand
GGTGCAGAAAGAAAGAGTAGTCCCGCAACGTATATCGTTGTATTGCAGGAGGTAGGGCCTGGAGAATAAAGCGTACAAGAAGCTTGCTATTACTTCTCCAGAAATTTTATTCACAAGGTACAAATGGCAAAATGTTTGTATGATGGACAAAATCTGTTAGCACGTGCTTTTGGAACTGAAAGCTTTTGTATAAATAGTTAAAAATAAAAGCTATGCACACTCGAATCAATAACAAAAGAACACGTGACATACCAGTTGATAAGGCACGGCAGCCGATGTAAAAAAAAAAAATCGCACACCAAAATCTTATCCCAATATCACACAAATCCGTACTTGAGGATGGAATCAAAGGATGACAGCGTATTCTTATTCCAACCACCCTGATGACTTTAAGCTCACTTCAAAATCTAGTAACGCCCGTTAAATCCACGGTTAATGCCACCTCCGAAACCAGGGTTGCCGAAGCCGCCAGCGCCGAAACCAGGGTTGCCAATGCCACCAGCACCGAAGCCTCCGCCGAATCCCGGGAGGTTGCCGAACCCTGCGTTACCGAACCCTAGGTTACCGAGTCCTGGACCAAATCCGCCGCCGAACCCACCGAGGCGTCCGGTAATATCGTCACCGCCCTTGATCTTACTGTCCTTGGGGTCCACCAGCTTCATCCTACCATCAGCGCCGATTTCATAGTGCTGATCGTAGTTGTTTCCGGCGCTGTCACTGTAGCCGGATCGACCACTGATGATGCCGTCATTATCGCTGGATTCGCGGTTGAAAGAGCTGTGTCCCCAGCTTTCGGTCATTGTGGTCGAGCCGTCAGGGTTTTTGATAACTCTGCGTTGCACTTTCTGGGAAGTGCAGGCGCCTATGAGAAGCAGGACGACGAAGCTTGCGAAAACCTGCGAAGAGAGAGAGAAAAATGTCCTATTAAGGGTCAGGGCGGGAACAGAGTCAAGCAGCATCCAGTGTCCCTCATGAGCACGATGATGGTTCAGATGGAATCCCAAGTGAACGACACTGAAGAAGTCCACGAAAAAAACAAAAAAGAAACAAAAGAAAAGCGTTCCGGCATCAGAATTCGAACCCTGATCCAAGTTATTTCCGCTCAGGAATTATAGCCGCAACACGACATCTGCGCGAGTTTTCCGTAAACGTTCTTCGCGTCAGTCTTAAAGCCAAAGCAAACAACGTGGTGATACACTGTTATTTTCCCTTTGGCTTGCGTAGGAAAAAGTAGTGCACTTAGTGCCCACTGTCAAACAGAATGATATTTTCCAGTGCTTAGATTTGTTGAAAACCTTGTGGGAGGAGCGTATTAGGACAAGATAAGATGGTTCCAGTATGCTCCTCCCATCAGGTTTTCAACAAATCTAAGCACTGGAAAATATAATTCTGTTTGATGGTTGGCGTTAAGTGCACTGCTTTTTCCCACGCAAACTCAAGCGAAAATAAGTGTAGCCTCAAGCACTTTTACATTCCTGAAGAAAACGCGAAGGGTGAATCTTGTTTCTACGAGCGCGACAAGTTGTTCAATTTGAGACGCAATTATTTCAGAAAAACTGTGCTAATCAGTTATAATAACCATTGGCTCACTCCATCGTCCCTTTTCTTTCGTTGAACGGGATGAAAATAGAGTCGTAAATCTTATCTAATGCAATCCGGTTCCTGCATCTGCATGAGCGTGCGTCAACATCCTCACGTTTGCGTCGCACGTTTCCAAGCCACGGCTTCTTTCGATCGTTGAAAACGAAAACGAAAGATGAAGAAATCGACTTCAGGCGCCGTTGCATCAGTTCCTTTTTACCGAAGGTCGCAGATGGTTCTTCTAGTAGGAACAGCATACTTCACTCATAAAACTGGCGAGGAGACCAGGATGGAAAAGCGTTTATGTTCTTGGTTTCCACGCGTACTGGATGGTGTGTCATTTCCTGTGAACAACGCACATCAAACTTCAAGGTTCCACTTTCTCGTTTGCCGCTACATTGCGAGATTATCTCATTCCAACGACGCTTTCTTTCGCTCCCAATTTTCACTGCGGGTTGTTGCTGCACGATGACGGCTTTTCCACCGCGCGACAAAAAGACTCAAACAAGAGATACTGTGCATTAGCGTTCACGGTGTGTATTGCCGTTAGGTCGTTTTAGGGGTAGCATTTTTTTAGATATGCGTTGCGGCCAGACGTTCTGAGATAGTCAGTTTTCTAGCGGAGCAATCGAGCAGACGTCACGGCACTCAGAAGTAGAAACGGATGTTATAAAACCTTTTTGTTCCTTTTTTTTTCTTTTGAGTGAGGGCAATAATTGCGTATGGCTTGGTGAACAACACAGAGCTGCAGTCATCAATATTGTGCAGGCCGTTGTGCTTAAGATGCAGCGCGCATACTATGCATTCGACTTTTTTTTTCTTTCGGGACTTCACACAACTCCGTCTTTTTAATGAATGTATCGATGCCATATATCCACCACCTTTTTGCACGGTAAGAGCCCCAGACGAGAAAAAAATTCACAATGGAATCCATGCTCGCCATTAAACCCTTCCAACTCTTATCTATCCAGCTCCCCAGGAGTTTTATCACGGTAAACACTCGGCAATGGAGTAACACCGAGTTTCTTCCTCACCCGTGCACCGCAAGATGTTCGGGCAGGATGCTAGAAAAAGCATCGCTTCGTACGCCATCGACAACAACAGGTGTAACGGAAAGACCTCGCTCCCAGCTGCTTCCTACCGCTTTTAGGCTCAATGTTTCCCAGGCTGCCATTGGTTAAGCACTTGGTCCTCCTGTTTCTTCTTTCTTGACTGCTCTCCTGATTCCGTCGAAGCTTTTCTTTTCGTTTCGCTTAGCCTGTCTTAGCCTGTCCCGTTCTCCGGAGTTTCGAACCTCGAATAGAAATTCACTCGAATAGAAATAATAATTTCAGAAGATGTGAAATTAAAAGGCCATCGTAAACACGAGACACAACTAGTCTAATCAGGCAGTGAGAGTTACCCCGAATAAGGTCTGGGGAAAGGGAAAGAGTCATGACAGACGAATGTATTGTAGAAAGGGACGGATTTGTACAATCAGAAGGAAGCAGGGATACGGACTTCCCTTCGGTGGCCCAGGAAACACGTGGGGGATGGGGGAGAAGGGTCTGACAAAAAAGAGATTGCAATTTTCCCGACGCCTTGGTCGGTTCCTGTTGACGTTGTACGCGTGCCAGAACCCGATAAAATTGTCGCCGCCGTGCTCGACAGCTTGTTAAAATATTAGTAGCCGAAGTTTTTATATTATTTTAGGATACTGGCTTTGTTATAGACGTCAGCATCGAGGAGCAACGTCAGCATGCGTCAGCAGGATAATCTGTAACACCTCGATCGGCCATTGTGACCGACCGAGAGTGAGATGGTCCTTGGCCGGTAGCTGACACTCTGCCACCATACGTCACCGAGGATACAGTGCTCAGCAAATTGTGGAATGTTTGTTTTATGGGCTTGGTTAAGGCTCGATGTGCACATCAGTGCTTGCCACTAGAAATCGATGGAGTGAGTATGAACCAACGGCTACTGATATAAGAGCTATTACGCGTAGATCGATCATCTAATCTCTTAAAACCCTCATCATCACCACAGTCGTTCTAGCTTAGCATCGACAGTTTCGTCACTAAACTATTCCACAAATACCTCATACAGAAACTGTATAAGTGAAGGAAACCACCAACAGTTGGGTTGGAACAAATGCCACGGGATGCCACTATTTTGTTCACCGAAGAAATGAGCGGATCATCGATATCCTGCCCGGTTCAGGCAACAGGAGCTTCTGTAAACTCGTCCAACCTTGATGAATGCATATATAACTATCTCTCCTGAGTAATGACCTATTCATGTGGTAGACGAAAGCGAAATGCGTTCCAGCTTGTTGCTCTTCGGGGTTTCCCGTCTCGGACAGCGAGTTCCAGGCCGGTGATTCCAAACAACGGTAGGAAGGTCACGGACCGGAACTTTAGAGTCTCAGTGACGTTTCCATTGCTTATTGGGGGGCAGTTTTACGAGTGAAATTGCCGCGTTTACTTTTATATTGCTTAGGGGCAGCCTGATAGATGCTGTTTTACCCAAGCTACCTCAAGCAATGTTGGACGGAAACAGAGCTTCGGCGGCCTTGACTAATATGATTGCTTTTTCTGCTCCTCGATGAGCGTTATGGAAGTTACACTAAAGCCTGCGCAAGTACTGTTTTTTTTTTTTAACTTTTGCTTCGATTTTTTACGTTTTTGCATTTGACCCCAGCGTAGTTTAGTTATTCTTTTCCCGTCTAGACTGTACACTGTAGACGGAAACAATTATATTGAGCAGCGCTGAGTGAGCAGCTAGATAAAATTTGCACGTAAGACTGGAAACAAATCCTTACCGCGTCACACGGCTCTGAACAGCAACGTTGGTGACAGGACGATTGGTTTGTTGAACCTGAGCACAGCGTTTTGTTGTATCAACATAACCGCATACGTGTGAGAAATCTGACAAGATGTCTCTCGTTTTTCGCAATCAAGAAAATTACCTGTTTCCCCTACAACAGTTGGCTGTTTGCCTTTCGTGTGCTGTGTCCGCCAAAGATGCGGAGGCTCAACAAATGGAACGTGCAATAATGACCATACCTATGTCGCAGCACCCTCGCTTTAATTCTACGTCAGAGCGTAATATATATGCAAAATCTTCTTTCTGCACTTTACCAGCAAGTTAAAAAAGGTTTACGATTTAATCTCTGCGACTGCTGTCTGTCGCCTATCGAAAACGTACTAAGACAGTTAACGAAGCTAACTTTTTTTCTCGTATTATGCTACAGGCAGACAGATCCGAAAGTTAGGGGTATGCTGATAGTAATGCTTGTTGTGCTTATTGCACCTGGTACCTATGGCATTACCTGTTGAGTGAGGGGTTTTTCGTGGGGGGCATTTATTTTAATTTTGAAGTGAATCCTTATCTCCCCCGAAAAATGGAGTGTTCAAGCTTTCAAGAGGACGTTTTTTAGCTTAAGAAGAGTAAAATAACCACAGTAAGAATTACTTGAAGCGGCTCGACGCTCTACCGTTTCAATAAAAGCCCCTCCGATGTCACCTCGGCGACGAAGCGAAACTCCCTTTGCATCATGAATACTTTTCTTTGCATTGACACGTGTATGTCGCGGTGCTATGTACTTTTCACAATGCAGCGGTGGTCCTGCGTATTAATGGGTATCTTATTTTCCGTTTTCCACGGCACATATCGCATTCGGCGCGCAGTTGGGAGTCCAGGCCTGAACCTCTCATATATTGTCGAAGTGTATGTGGCACAACAGATGAGGGCATCGCATTCCACAGAACTCAACAGTGTATGAAATAACACAGGGCGCAATCTGAGCATTTCTCCATACAATCAAAGGGGCGTGCAGCGCATTCGCGAATCTCTTCGTTCCTGCAAAGCACTGCCCCCACGTGTGACATGACGCACCGAAAGAAAAGCGTATTTCAAATATCGGAAACGTGCGTGTGGGGACAATTGAGCTCAAACGATACGGGACTCACCGAATGCATCTTTGTATCTCTTTGGTGATGGTTGTCTACAACGGTTGTATTCCAGGGGCTGCTGTCGGAGAGTATATGTGCGGTTGCTGTCGCTCCGGTTTCAGGAGTGCTCTCAAGGTCTCGACTACCGGTTTTTTATACGCACACGAGAGACGCCAAGAGGTTGCGTTCACGTGTCCCAATCGCCGCTTGTTTCTCTCTTTCTTGCAAACGAAATTTCCGACTAAATGGGAGAGGAGGTTAGGGTTTTCCACGAGGAGTTTGTTGACGGCGAAGCGGCACAAAACAAAACCGGGTGGCCCTGTTTGCCGGAGGCGAGGCAGGAAGGCGGGGAAGATGCCGGACTGGGGTTGTCGCCTTTCTTTTTGCGAAAATGAGAGGAAAGGGAAGATGACACTGCTCTGTGCACGTGTCTTGTTGCTGTTTAAGTTTTCGCTGACGTCGTTTCTTAGTGCGGTTGTGTCATACGACGGAGTTTAAGGGTGCGGCCGTGAACATTATGGAGTGCGCAATGGAAGCTATCAGTGACGCGTTTTCGTCGAACTCGAAAGTGTCCAAGGGGTAAAGACCCGGGACACGTATGATTGCTCACCGTCACGTATAGGATTTGTAGGCTGGCGAATTTTACGCGGACATACTTTCGAACAGTGATTTTTCACAGTTCGTGTTTCCGGGAACTCGGTTATTCATGATCACGAAAAGTCACAAAAGAGTACCGCCGTTGCCTGGCATGCCAACTAACTTCAGCATATCATTGCTAGTATAATTTACATCTTTTACTTTTTGTGATATTGAATTACAGAATTCCCGAGGACACAGCACCAAACCATGACACTCCCACCATCAGGCCTGACTGTAGGTCTTGTAGGTGTCTTGACAGAAGACCCACTTTCACCTTTGTACGGTCTGTTCTCCTCAGCTGGTTGCCCCCACACGTGATAGACACCAGCTGATTCAAATAAGTTCATCTGGGTCACATCAGAGCACAGGACATGGTTCATGATTCACGGCATGGTATTCCGTGTATTTGGTCTGCTGCGACCAAACTAAACCAAGGATAACGTGGTATCAGGCATGTGTGGCGGGAGCCAGGTGAGGAGTACAAAGACAAGTGTGTCTACAGCCAAGCATTGTGGCGAGAGTGTCATGGTTTGGGGGTGCATGAGTGCTGCCAGCACTGGGAAGTTACAGTTCACTGAGTGAACCATTAATGCCAACATGCACTGTGACATACTGAAGCAGGCATGATCTCCCCCGCCTCAGAAACTAGCCGCAGGATAGCATTCCGACATAACCTCAAACACACATCCAAGGCTACCCTGCCTTGCTAAAGAGAATGAGAATGAGAGTGAAGGTGCCAGACTGTTCAAGCACCGTCCCTCTCTACCTACACCCTATTGAACATCTGTGGGGCATCCTCAAAGATGGTGGATGAGCGCAAGATTTCTGGACGAGCACTCCAGTGGCAACCTGTGAAGGTGTAGTGAAATCTCCACGCGAGAGAGTTAAGCCAGTGCTGAAAAATAATGGTAGCCACACAAAGTATTTACACTTCGGGCATCAGTTGGATCTTTTTCACATGGGGGTGTACTCACTTTGACGATTTTGCCATTAATGGCTGTGTGTTGAGTTTTGTAGGAACGGCAAATATACAGTGTTATACATGTCGTACACTGACTATTTGGCATTGTATGACATTGTATCGAAGTTTGATACTGTCCCATGAAAAGATACGCACTTTTGTAAGATATTGCATACATATATACAGAGAATTAGAAAAATAGCGTGGAAGTAATAGAACAAGCGTTTATTAGAGGAAGATTGTAAGACTTGAGAGCGGACGTTTCGACGGCAGCGCCGTCTTCGCCCTGTCGACCTGCTGCGTTTCTGCGCACTGCTGGTGAGCCCCAGGCAGGGCGAAACAGCTGTCCAGTGCTGGTCAGCTGCTCTTTACGCGCAGCCAAAGAGCTTCGTCTATACTCTCTTTTTTTATATATAGTATATACAGTCCTGTTGAAATGTAGACCCCATGTAGTATTGTACATAAATAAAGTTGATTTATGTTTTCTTGAAAGCTCTCTCTCGCTCTCTATCTCTCTCTCTCTATATATATATATATAGGAGGTGGAGGAGAGGGTCGGATGGACGCGTAAATATATAGGTAAATAGGAATATGAAGCAAGGATCGCACTAGCGTGAGACTAATAGAAATAAAAGGCAGCGCCGTCTTCGTCAGTCCTGGCGAAGACGGCGACGACTTTCTATCTTCCCCTAATAGAGGTTTAAATTACCTACAAATGGTTCCAATCCATGGGCGGACTAAGAAATCTTGTGACGAACGACGTATTCGCTACCCTGGCGAAAACTTCCCTATGCAGTAACTACTGCAGAACGTACAAATTTTACTGCTTTAAACGTATAGGAGCAGCTGTAGCCATGAGCAGCGTGCAGATATGGTCATGTCGAGTGTCACGAACACGACAAACAAACAACGTCACAAACACGAAAATGTGGGTGGAAGGGACTTGGTGCACCAACATCGACATGGAAGGCGTGAGAGAAACCAGGGGGAAACCCCAGATAGGGAGAGCGCAGCCAGGGGTACCCGCTTCTGTGCAGTCTTTGAGAGAACACCATGGCGGCTGCGAGAAGGTGCATCTGGCAGGTGGTAGAATATAGAGAAAAATATGAACATGGTCGACAATCGTGAAATTTTCCCGCTTTGTTTTCTTGACTATTTCATTGTCGTTACAAAGAGGCGGGTCCACATCGGGGCAGGTTCCTTGGCCACTGGGCCAACACTGGGCCAAGCAGCGTTTCTCGGAAGAAATGGGCCAAGAACGGTTAAGGCTCCCTTTCGCGACGATGATCTGCGGGACCTTGGAAGCCGAAGTAGCGGAGAAAGTGCTTCCATTTTTGAGCGTCTGCGGACCGGGCTTGAGGCAAGGCTTTGCAAATAATGATACAAGTGACATCTGTTTCCGCCCATGTACTCCTTGAAAGCTCAAGGCCCAGAGAGTCTGTTGTCTGTCGTCTCTCGTATGATGTAATAAACACGTTGTTGTTATCGAGGCTAGGTCTTGCCTGGCGCCCCCTCCACGCTACCGCTCGGAACCTGGGCCGCAACACAGGTCGCAGTTTCACAGTTTCCTGCCAAGATCAGAAACATTGGAAGTGTACAATGATTGAAATTGATGGAATTTCAATTCGCGAGTGAAGGCAGCGACCCACACAGTATCTCAACTCCTAGGCACCCCGTCGGTCTAGTCCAGTAAGACTACGAGGTGCTGGTGACAGACAAGTGTGTGCAGTGCATACAGTTCTACAGTTCGTCTACAGGTTCTTCAGACCAGCCAAAGCCGGAGCTTTGTGTTTTGTTCCTTCTGAGTTTTCAAACACCTTTCTTCGGATCTTCCTGGTGCACAGACATTATGCGTTCCTCGCTTCAGCCCTTTATTGCGTTCCCCGTTTCCCTGTACACGAAGCACAACCACTACAAGGTGGAGTGGCAGCAACAGTTGTAGATGATGACGATGGAGTCAGACACCCTTCTGTCTCTACGGGATTATCAATACAATTTTTCATTCGTTATGCGAGGAGAGGGTTGACTGGGGCTCTTTGTCAATAACAGGGATTACAGAATCCTTGCTTGAGATACTAAGCTCGCTTCGCTCTAGGGTATTATCACTACTTTGGTAAGCGACCAAGACTCGTGACGTGAGACGCAACAACATTAAATAGTTATGATGAAGCGAAGCACAAGTGCAAAGAAGACCCATGCCGATGTGGCACAATGGTTAGCATATCTGATCAGGCCCGTGAGATTTCGGTTTGAAGCCAGCAACAATTCGATGGTGACGATGAGATGGGGATGTCGTCTACTCGTAGAGCTGCTACCCCAGTGCTGCTGGGAGGAGTTCGAGGCCAAGCGCCGACTAGGGCACTTTTCGTGTGTTTCTTCGGTATTGATATTCACCGCGCGCGAAAAACTGAGGAGCTGAGCGAACATGGGTGCGGGCTCATTCCAAGACCATCATGTAGTATTATGAGAAAATGCAGCGAAGAAAGTGTAGTGGCTATACCACCGTTGGGCAGCGGTTTCGAGCTACTTTTTCCTCGTGGGCATCGCGTAGGCAGGCGACGTTCGTGTGGGTGTCTTCATACAGAAGGTCACGTAGCAGGCACTAATGCGAAACAGCTTTCACGTAGTCATGTAACACTTGCTGCATGATTTCACGTGAAGCCACGTGTAACCACCCCTTCGAATTATGTATACGTCTACGTCTATGCTATCTACGTACCTGCTGGTGAGAGTCAAGTAGCTCGAAACAATCGCAGCCCTGATACGGCGGTGAATTGTAGTTGAAGTGTAGTCCAATAATTATTACACGCTCAATTTTGCAATTGTTAGTTAGTCGCAGATCTGTAGTTGAATGGCTCGGAGTGATGCCTGGTGCAAAAAGGTCCCAAAATCGTTCAGCAACCGATTTATAAGGTTCCTGATTCTTGTTTTCCGCTCTCGGCAGCCATGGACGCGCCTTTATTATTCCTACTGTATGATCAGTAAACAACAACACCACTTGATGAAGCAGTATTTGCAAGCTTTCACTCCGACTGCTTTCATCATTCTAAACTATCACGTGCAGTACACAGTGTAAGTCGTTAACAGGAAAAAGCAAAAGCGTAAAACCAGAAAACATACGTATGGATGTATGTTTTACGCCATACGCCAACGCGTAAAAGATAATGGGAAAAGATAACGTGAAATGTTGTACATGCCGAAGTAGCACAATGTACTGAAAGTCGGGTGCATCAGGGGTGGACGGGTTGATCAAGATTGCTTTTGCAGCTTGCAGCATGTAAGAGAGGTAACGACAAATACATCAGACACATGACGGCCACCCCTATTGCACCCGACTTTTAGTACATTGTGCTACTAGGGTGCATGAGGATCTGCACCACTGTGCATGGAGAGCGATGTAATGTTTGCGTAATCTTGCACTACCGTTGCCCACTTTTTGTGTTTTATGTCATGTCTTTCGATTAACTATAATCCCAATAGCAACGGAACATGTGACCTTAAACTCCTGACAGCCTAATCTTTGAAGTAAGTCTCTCAAACGTTGTTACCGTGCCGCTGGACAGCACCACCAACTAAAGTGGGCTAGAATAAAGAGTGCTCTTTTTTTTTTTTTTTTTTGAGTCGCTGTTGCATATATTTAGTGATATTGCTGCCAATAGATGGTGCTAGCGTTGCTCCTGTGTGCGTTCAATATTCCAAGCTCTAATAAAAACGTAATTAACGAATTTCTTTCATTTAGTCATAGAATATTTCTCATATAGCTCTCATATTGATATATGTCCTACCGTGGGGCTAATATATAGGGATGCTGCACGCACGCAGCAACGGACATCACCTCGTGGGATTCCTGTCGTATTACGCGCAGCGTTGGGGTCGTTCAAAATAAATGCTTGCGATTCAAGTTTCGTTTGGTGTAGGTATCAATTTCTCTTTTTCGGAAATTACGGGAAACACAAATCGGTTTGTGGTGGTGGACTGAAACAGAAGATAGAAAAAGAAAATGAATGCTGGAACGAGACAATTACCGCGCCACGTTAGTCGAACGATAGCTGCTACGATATTTGACGTCAGCTATTAGCTGAAACAGCGCGGAGGTTAGAGGTTTAGATTTCGACTTTGAAGTTTTCAGTCAGGCTTGCGAAAGTTGATATCAATAAAATTTAATTATGAAAAAGAGAATAAATGCTGCTGATGCGGCTGTTTCTACTTTATCAAAGTGGTTTCATATCACGTGTTTCAGAAGTATGCAGTGAACGTGCATATTGAAACGACGCCCGTCGTGTATTGAAAAATCGCATGATGTACCAGTAGCCCTCGCTAGGAGGCGCACAGATCAAGAGCGTTCGTAATATTTGAGTCAAATATATATATATATATATATATAGGCCTGCTATACATATACTTCACATTCGATCGAAATGTGACTGATGTGACTGATTTCCCAATTGTGACTGATATTTTGTACCTCCTCAAGACGCTGGAACAGCAAGGGCACACTGTCGTATTTCAGTGGATCCCAGGCCACTGCGGAATAGCTGGTAACGAGGAGGCTGATTCTGTGGCCGCGGCGGCGCATCAGCAGTGCGCTGCCGCGCAGACAATACTTTCAAGAGGAGACCGGCGTCGATACCTCCGACAGCGAACTCTCTCGCTCAGTTCTGAACAGCG
>JARGYV010117781.1:0-20584 GCA_029532675.1 Ornithodoros moubata | reverse complement strand
AGAAGATAGAAAAAAAAAAACAAGGGAAAGATATAGAGCCCTAAGCGGGCCCAGACTGTTCCGTGGTTGCTGGGGGAGAGACAGGTGAGGGACACTGACAGAGAAGGAGGATTGACTAATACAATGTGAAATTCTGGCAATGACCAGCTGAGCGCGATCTAGTGGGGCCTCGTTTATATTCGACGCCAGGCAGCATGCGAGCAGGCGGCGCTCAAGTTGAAGGATTAGTACGCGGATTTGAAGGAAGACCTAAGCACAAATATTGACTTTCGAGATTTGAATCTACGGGTTCAGTATTGTTGTTCTGCCTCGATCAAGAAAAAGTAACCGTTTTTCTACGTGTCATAATTCCAAAAGTTCCATAGTTCAAGACAGGACACTCCAAACAAGCATCCACGTGAATCGATGACGTCATATAAGGTGCACCCGACAGCAGTTTCTATCGGCTGTTGAGACCGCACGTACGAGGAGTGATGTCAGTGCACGATCGGGGTTCGCTGTCCACGCTCCGGTTGGGATACGATGCGTAAACTTTAGAATAAAAGTTTCAATGCACGTATCGGTGTATACCTCCTGTTAATTAAAGAGAAGCTCGGGTCAACTGCCGCAAGCTCTCAGAAGTCATTGGTTCCCGCATTTAATCTGTTCCTGTAGAGACTCTATCCACATCCTATAATCGCACTGAGGTCATCAAGCCTCAGCGTTAGTGAAAAACTCAGGAACCGCATTTTTATTGCTAAAATTATGTTGTCTTGACTTTGCGAGCAAAGGATTTTATTTCCCGAATTCGCTACAGCACTGCGCAGAGACACGGCGGTAAGTCACGTTCCTAAAAGTTTCCGCGTATGTACGCCATGCATGTATTGCAGCGGAAACAACTTGTAAAAAGCGTGTTAACACTGAACTTCAACGCATAACAGAGCGGTGACCGCTTAACACGGCGAAATGGCGACTGGTCATCGCTATGTTATGCGGCGAAGTACATTTCACGGTGAAGGATCTATAAGGGATCGAAAGATGCTTACGACAAGGGTTCCGGTCGGATTAGATTTCTTTCATGCTTTCTTTTGACGTAATATTGGTGCCGTGTAGTACATCTGCTGAAAGCTTTTTGATCTCGAATGGGTTATGCAAATCTAATCTGCTACCGATCTGCTGTATCGCTCTCTGTAACGATCCGCACCCGCTCGTATGGTGTAATTATCCCACCTGTGCTCCGCTGTGGCAACACGGGCCGACGGACTAAAGGCTGAGCCTCATGGAAGGTTGTTACCCACACTTGGTTCTATTGTCAGTAAGTGAGGAGAATGTAGTATCAGGACGGCAAGCAACAGTGTAATCGGAGTATATAAGAAAGTCTCGCTAGTAGTAGGCCTGTAGGCGCTTCGACTTACTGCCATCGTCGTGGTTGCTCCACTGTGGTAGCGTCGCTGATCTCTCCACTCGTCGCTTACTTGGAATGCCACTGTCGCGTCCGGTCAGCGGCGATTCCTTCAAGTATCCACGCGTTCTGATGCCCTCTAGTCTCTCCACCGACCAGACTCTTCTCTCTTCTTTTTTCTCTGGGTCCTACGTTTGTAAAGGCATCATTCCTTTTCTTTCGTCGAGTACGCAAGCATTACAGGGATTTTAACGAGACATGACACTGAGGGAGACACTGAGGGTAGGACATCCGACCTTCAAGCATTTGAAGTACTTTTTTTTTGCTTTCATTTTCTTTGTGATACATGGCTAAAACGCCAGGTTGTGCCCGTTTTTGTTGCTATCGCCTTTATTCATTCTCGTACGGGACATGCATGCCTTCTGTCTGAGCGCTGACCTATTAATCAACTGGAAAAGAGTACCAAGCCGCAAACAGGCTTCGCACACCCTCGATCGAAGGCTCCACAGGAGGACAAAAATGTGCTTTAGCCGGATCTGTTCAAGTTCAAGTCCTTAAAAGAGATACAAATTCACAGCGCAGTGCGTGGGTGTCACACCGCGATGACGCTCCGTACTTCATCCAATTGGATGAAATACGAGGCGTGAACTCTCGTGGACCTAAGTCCACACGCGTTGCGCGGTGGCCAGAGAGCTTTGGCCAGCACTCTCAGCGCGTAACAGACACCCTTCGTCATAAATGTTTCTCTCTATTCCCGCCTTGCTCGTCCTATTTCATTTACCGCATCTAATCTTATCTGATTACACTGGATAGTTATTCTATACGGTGCTCCCAGAAGTGAGGCTAATGATTAATGGGAGGCTATTGGCTATTGGTATAGGAGGATAATGAGGCTAATGGTTCAGTTAGTTAAAACTAAACTTGTACTTTAGTGTGATACTGTGCATCAGACTCATATTCATGAGGAACTCATCTTTCGCCTTCGTATACGCGCGGGTCTCGCAACCGATAATTTTCTAATCACCATCCACATGAGTTCATCTCAGCACTAGATAACGCCAAATTTTGTCTGAAAACGCCTTTTAAACGTACCTAAGTGAGCTGCAATGCCTCTAACTCTAGCCAAGGCAAGAAACTCTATTTTATAGGGTGTAAAATGGCCGGTAGGCGGTTCGTTATGAAGGGCACCAAGTGTCGGCCGCGTGCGGCATGGCCGGCAGCAGCGGCGTGGCCGAATTGGGTAAGGTTCTTGATTGCTCGTACCATCGGATGCGGTGCGTTCCAATCCTACCGGTAGCTATGCTGTCTGCACTTTTTCATGGGTTTCCCTCAGCGTTTCAAGGCGTGTAGCTGCAGAGTTCCTCTTGAAGGCGACCCGAGGCGCACAACAACTTCCATCTTACCTCCCCATCTTACTTTCCCTTGTTTTATGTTATCTTTCCTCTGTGTCAAAAGTTACCGGTCAGTCACCGCAGTCGCTGCTTCACGGGGCTAGCGTGCAAGAACCAACACGTGTGGTGGAAGAAGTTGTTTATTGATCATAGCTGCATTTGGTAGCCTCCAGATACAAATGATCGGCATAGAATGCTATAACCCGACATTGAAGGGCTTCTACAATACATCGTATAAATTCAGTCGTTTGGAGCAACAGCGTTCGTTCATTTATATTTGCCGTGTGGAACACTAAGGCAATTTATCGCGGAATCTTTCGTGCAGCCTTACGGATGCTAGTCGCGTATGTTGGCGCACAATCTTGCATTTCACTACACCACACCCGTGGAGCAACACACCCACACCAAGACGGCAAGGTTCCAATTATGCCTGGCACTGTGAGAACCGTTAGGAAAAGCTACTACCAGATTCCGAGGAAGGCCGTCAACCGCAAGCGCCAGAAAGTAGACTTTGAAGCCGTATCCGGCGATCCGTCTATGAGGCGCGCATGCCTTCTAGTTCCTCGAAAGGTACCACCCCACGCAGCAAGCGTGTGCTTAACTGTCAGCATGAATGAATTATCCCTGCTATTATTAGAAACGCGCCGTTGCTCAAAGTGATAGGCAACGGGGCACCCACATTTGACCTTGTGCTATGATTGACGGTCACATTTACAACCGCACAAGCATTAATCACGACGCCACTGTAAATAAGCACTGTTGAGAGGCCTCGGTCATTACTGAAGTAAGGCACTTTCCCCATCAGAGGAGGTGAAGAAAACGTGTTTTTTTTTCATGCTGATAACCAGGAACGTGCAGGAGCAGCGCCCATAGAGTGCTACGAAAATGTGCCGGGGAAAACGATTACAAGGATGGTGATGATGTATGACCAGCTGCGCGTTCGGTGGGGTGCTGCACTCAACGCTCTATGACTCATAAAATGCCTTGGGATTTGGTAACGTTTGGTAATTTGGAAGCGCTTTTTAAAGACGCACGAAGAACCTGCAGATCCAACACGGGACGGAGGTTTGTAACGGACAACTCGTAACGCTGAGACCTTTTTTTTTTGTTCTTCTTTTCTTGGGCTCAGGTTTCCTTCACGATAAAATGCAAGTTAATTCTTAGTCAATACTTAGGTATATTACCTCGCGCGACAACTGCGGCAAGCTGATACAGGCGGTGGCTGCCCAAGACAACTGTATAGACCTAATAGATTTCTTGCAAGACCGGCTGCGTGCTACCTTCACTTTCGAAATAAACAAATAAATAAATAAATGCGGATTCTACACCGGCTGAGGGAAGTGACATTCTTTCATCTTGCATAAAGTGTACCATCGATCACTGACGAGCGTCGACAGTCTCGTCTCTTGCGAATAACTCTGACAGTATTCTGTCACAGTTCAACTGATGAGCGAAGCATGAGCTTCTCGGCCTCCCGTGAAAAAGAGTGGTCGGTGCTCTCTTGTGAGCCTATTCCGTTGCCTAGATCGTCGTTCTGATGTGTCGTTAGAGAACGTTTGGCACAGGACCCCATCGAGAATTCTACAACCTGTACACTCACAGAACACCGGGTATTGCCAGCCAGTGGGCGTTGGTCACCATTGGAATGGTCAGCCCCAGCTTGTTGCCAACTCCTGCATGGGTCACGCCATAGACCGCACTAAGCGACCTGTACTCAGATGAAAAGAGATCCCATTCATTTCCCGTGTTGTGAATATGTTCCAGTATTATAAAGTCAACACGAATGCCTGTTGTATTTGGGCCACTTTTTTCTTGCATCAGCATTCCCCAACCAACACTTAGAGGGTCACCAGTAAAGCTTTTCCCACTCGTTTGAGTGTGAGAATATTTTGAAGTTATGTAATTTGCGATCTGCAACCCGATTACGTTCGCTCCAGGGCGGTTGCATGTCAGACAGCCGGTTCCTTGACCATCCCAAGTGGTTTTATTTTATGTTGTTGCTCATGTAGTTGTCGTTACGTAGAGCACGACGTCAAACCAAAGACCGTGCAAGTCACAGCTCGAACAATGAGTTCAGTAATTTTGAGCAGGACCAGAAAGTTGGCGGAAAGGTCGAAAATGGCATGTCACATTTTCCCACTTTGTATCCATCCGCACTGACCCCAAAACGTTAGAGTGTGATTTTATGCTATTGCAATACAGACAAAAGGTACATTGTGCAGCTCTCACTTTGTAGCCCCGTGAAAAACAAGACGGAATCCCTACAGTGTTCGAGGTTTTCTCTTTTTTTTCCTCCTCTTCTTGTTTTCGTTTTTTGTTTTCCTTACATATGGAAAACAAAGTGCAGGCGCTTTTTTTCACTGCCTTTTGAGGTGCGTTCATTGTTTGTTACCTTCTGCGATATTTGCCTATTGGCACTGGCAACGATCTGGCTGGCTATCTCAACTGGCACTTTCAGTACACTGTGCTGCTCGGGACCGTTTTCAATTTGACGAACAAGTCAAGCAACCCCTAAGTTGTTAAGCAGGTTTGTGTCACTGAACTTACACTTCTACGCAGAGATACCTTATCGTGTATCTTCACCTGTTATCTCTAACCAATTATCTTACGCTGGTTCATCTTACAGGCCTGTCCTGGAATTTTGGAGTTTTGATTTCGTCTTCCCTACATCCCACAGCGAACACGTGGTCTGCATCTACTTCAGCCACACACACTACCGGAAACAGGCCGCGTAAGGAGACGAGAAGCGCTAAAAAGTGGCCACGTTTCCTAGCATTAATCTTCGCGTTCAATGCTCTGTATAAAACTTAAAAGTGAGAGTAGGCCACCTCACTAGAACGTGTTGCCTCTCCTCCCCCGGGGCATTGCGTTCCCCTGTTGGTGTCGCGCCTTCAGAGCACAACGCATGAGTTATGAAGCGGCCTCGTCGCGCTCACCTCAACATTACCAGATACGCTGTTTAATAGGGCTAAATTGCGTGTGTTTTTTTTTTATTTGCTTTATTTTTTCTTCGTTACGTTGACGTTTTAAATGCATAATTTTACATTACACTCGTGACGAATGATACAATTAGGGCTTATTGCGGGAGGACAGATTGCAGTGCGCACACGAGTTCCATGATTAACTGACATGTTTAGGCGTCGCAATAAGGTCTTGCACCTCCTGCTTTTAGCGCATTAGGGGAGACACGTGGTCATTGATGCAAGGCTTCGGCGTGGCAGGCCGGTTTCACGCAGGTGGTGGTGGTGGTGGTGGTGTATCGTTAACAGGGGGAGGCGTGCGGTCTGCCTGCCAAGGCTGGCGGCATGTTGCACGCCTTTCACGCAGGTGCTTTACTGTTTTTATTGCTTCCGTGTTTCAAGGAAGAGCAAGCAAACATGCTACAGCCCGTAAGGCTGCCCAGACATCAACGCATCAACAACTGGTTGCAGTTGCTATCTGCGACCAATAACCGAGAGCCACGCCACTGAGGAACAGATATCATGTGGTGATAACGCGATATTCGGCAGGGAAGACACAAACAAACAAACAAAACAGCAGCTTCTCCAATCTTGAAACGGAACTTGACCGCATAACATTGTGAAGACCAATCTGCAGAATACGAATGACTGCAGTAGCCTAAGGACAGTTTGAAAAAAAAAAAAAATCCGTTTTTCTCGTTCGTTGAACGCGGATCTGATTGGAACTTAGATGCTCTTCACACACCGCTCTGTGGTCTGTGCGATCAACTTCAGTGAGTTCTTTTTCTGTTCGAACAAAAGCGGCTGTGTTAATTCGACTTAACTCTAAAGGCAACACAGCAGCTTCATTTGCATGGTATAGTGAGTACGGATGATATCAATATTTGTGATGCCTCGGCTGTGCTTCGTCACAGGTGGAGAGCGTGCCTAGACTGCAAAATGGTCCTCAACTCGAAACAGCTGCATGAGAGGATTGCCTTCCGCCCCCTCCCCCTTCCCCCCTTTTTCTTTTCTGAACTAAAGGTGACGACAGCAAACTACAAAAGTGATGATTGTTTATCAGGTTTTGAAACATCGTTGGCTGTTATTTCATTCTTTCTCTCTCTTCCCTTTGAGAAAGGAGGAGAGGGGAACAGCGGTGGCATGTAGCAGCACGAGTAAGGCGGTCGCCGATGGTATAGTATGAAAGTGGCGCATTTCTTCGTTGTTTCATGTGGTTTTCCTCTGGTTTCTCATAATGATTGTTGGGTTTACGTCGCGAGGCAACTGTGAACTGATTTCTCAAAACATCAGTGCAGCAGTTTGGATGTATGATGAATAGCGTAGGTGTGCCCTTATGACACAGTCATAAGAGCGACTGCGACACATATTCAACAACTTTGGCAGACGATCTGTCTACCCCTTTGGCTGCGTGTACATCGGAGACGGCAGTTGCGTCCTGGGTCAACATTGAAGAGAACTGTGTCGACATACTTCTTCAGTCGAAGTTAGAAAAATTTATTACAGCACAGCCGGCCGCAGGATTCGAAACCGGAGTACACTACCCCGTGGCTATGGCTGTCTTTCGATTGAGGTGCATTGCGTCATCAAATCATCATTGTCATCAAAGCTGCACATAGACGTCACTCTTGGCATCATGTACTTAACAAGGAGTGGTCAGTGTGGCAATGTTTCTGAGCGCATTACTCCACTTTGTGGTTGATGCAAGGCAGCAGCAGCTACCTTGCAATCGTCGCAAAGGACTGTTTGTTTTTTGTTTTTCCTCCATATAATAACAGCACAAATAGATATATGATGTCGTATTACACCGCAGAGTCTGCGAATCGAATATGTACAAAGAATTCTAACGTTTCTACAGATAATTGAGGATAATGTCTTCAATTCTCGAAAATGCATCTCACAGGTGAAATAATCTTAATAATAGTACCGAATAAGTACTTGTACATTCAAAGTAAATGGTAATGGTAACTTTGTGTTACACGTTCGTTGTATATACATGAAAGGTACTAATATCAAATAGGATTCGCCTCCACAGCACGCACCGTTTCCCAGTGCGGGAGCAACAGATAAGTCAACATATACTTCACTCGTTATCTGGGGGCGCGTACAAAGGCACTGTCAGGTGTGATGCGCGGAGGATATGGCGAAATAATTTTCTTTTTCTTTTGAATCGAACGTTAACATGTTAAACTGCGTGTTCTTCACGGGGCATACCTTTAAACGTGACTATAGCATTGCCTTCATTACAAATATCTCTTTTCGAAGTGGATTTACAAGGTGCAAATAAATTGCAACTCGTCAAAAATAAGATAGCCAGATCTAAATATGCGTTGCCCAACCGACGGAAGGAAGTACCCTTCACACGGCTAAGGATGCACTGTTATTTTCCATTGGGTTTGCGTGGGAAAAAGTAGTGCACTTAGCGCCAACGTCAAACAGAATGGTACATTCCACTGCGTTTTTGTTGAAAACCTTATCGGAGGAGCATACTTGGACAACCTTATCTTGTCGAAGTATGCTCCTCTCATAGGGTTTTCAACAAATCTAAGCCCGGGAAAATATCATTCTGTTTGACGGTTGGCGCTAAGTGCACTACATTTTTCCACGCAAACCCAAGGGAAAATAACAGTGTGGATGAAAGAAAGCAAGGAAGCGCCCTATCTGGAAGTGACGTCGAAACAGGTGGCTGGACTTAGTAGAGCAAAGGCCATGTGACTTAGTGCCACCAATTGCAATAAGGAATGAACGCCCACTTTGAGGGCAATTTGAAAGCGCTATACACACACTCTCCCGGAGATCCCGAAAGTGAATGGCCAACCTTTGGTGAGGAGCAGTGAATGACGTGAATATTCGTGAAGGTTCGTCAGAAAATAGAGAGTTTTAGTTGCACAGTTCTCCGACTCCGAAAGCTTTCCGACTCGTCAGAACGAGAACTGCGCACGCGCGACCTGGGTCGGAAGCGCGCGATCGTATCGGACGACTATCGGGTTCCGACTCGTTCCGCATGAATTGCCTGTATCGTTGTCCGAATCCTGTCCTAGGAAAAGACGATGGCAGAGGAAGAAGAAAAGGTGGCATTTCTTCTCCACTAGAGTGTAGGCAAAGGCAGAGTTCAGGTGGAGGCAGAAGAAGAAGAGTGCCCTGCAGTCGACGCTTGGATGAGTCACACGCGTTGAGTCGGCCTGTTTTCGTAATAATTCAAGGAATAGTCATAATCGGTACGTATTTATGAACAATATCTCGCACGACGCACATGTTCACGAGTGCAATTTTTTTTTTTTTAAGATTTTTGCTTGAATATTGATTGGGTAAAATATAAAATATTCCTGCAAAGCTTCGCGACGATTGGCCGGATTGTTTTGTGTCGTTTTTGTTTTTTTAATGAATTTTTTTAATGATTAATGATGCACCTCTTAAAGCGCTAGGCGGCCCCTTCGGAGCAGGAAGGCTGTGACGTCAGCGCTCCCTTGGTACACTTGTCCCCCTGATGGTAGAGCTCAGTATTTCCATACTGGTTTTCACATCATTTGAACTCTTTGTCAAATGATTTGGATGAACTGCTATTTCTTACATTTCAATCATTCACTCTTTTACTGATGTTGCCAATCCACCAGCAGCCAGAAATTTATAGCACGTGCCACTACCTCATTTATGTTTAGCGGGTGGCGTTTAGGCATTTCCGATAGGTTATGGCGGCTCCCATGAATAAGCATTCGGCGAGAGGAAAGGTATTTTCGAAGCTGAATTAAAGAAAATGGTGGCGTTTCCAGCGGTGAGACTGATGCCTGTCATTTATCGCCTTCAGGACTTTCAGTGCAAATGAAAATCAAACAGTTGACTCGCGGGTTGTCACGGATCCTTTAAGTTCTGGTTTTACAAAAATGGACGGCGCAATTTGGCTATTTCCTTAAGCAGCTCAACATCGCGTGCTCCGCAGCAATCTCCGGCTGCAAACCGAAACCGGACGAAGCTCCATGTCGTCACTTAGGTGGCCCGCTATTTCGGCTTCACGAGCTGGGCAATCTGCCTCCTCCTCTCGTTGTTCCCTCCATGGCCGTCGCCATGACCAACAATTACTCACTGCTTTCTGCTTATGTATTTCTTATTGCGTATACAATATTGAACAGGCTGTAAAACAGTAGAGTTATCTGAAATCGAAATTACGTGTTCCTAGAATACCCTGCTCTAGGGGCCATGAGTTACAGTGATCAAAATTCCGTTTCCGCGCAACACACTTCTTTCTCTTGGATACGACTTCAGTATAGAGTCCTTTAGTTTGCAATGCTGCCGATACGGGATTATATTACCACGAGGTGGGAATTACAGATAAGCGTGATCAATGGAGTACTGTGTTGGACACGTTTGTCTGCAGACTGTCAAATTTGCAGCTTGTGTTAGGACGATCCGCTGTTAGCACTCCGTCGTACGAGTGGACAACTGACGAGTCTCATCCAGTCTCCATGTTCTTTCTCGCCCCATTCTTTTGCCTGGAGAAATGACGGCAGGGAACCGTTTGTAGAGTTGGAACCAAGCAGGTGGGACGAGTTTATTCTCCGCTGGTAGGCAAGCCGTCCAGGGTCCAAAAACTGATTTTAAGGCGCCAGATCACAGGTTATATTCCTGAGTGCCTCGCGTGGCGCTCTTCTTCTTCTTCTTCTTCTTCCTACACCGCTCACGTGCCGTGGCGCTCGTTTTTCTTTCTCGTCGACCGCTACACGTTTAACCATGAAGTGCAGATTTAAGACGATCGTGTTCAATGGAGTACATCACCTCCTTCGCTTGACACCTCATGTCCCATGAGCGAGCAACGGCATGACTGGTTCGCGCCATGCTATGTGGTGAAGTTCTGTTGTCACAGTATACGGTCTACTTCACTCGGTGTTTCTGGCTGTTATTTCTGCTCCTCTGGAGATGGGCTTGGCGAGCAGATTTCATTTCGGTCCTTCAACAGCAACATCCGCTCGGTTATGTGCAGAATAGAGTAATTGCATACGTATTCAATAATTAAATTACATTAAGCAACGAATTATAAATATATAAGAATACATTGTGTCCACTAACCTTGGTAACAATCCATGATAATAAGCGTAGGCAATGGAAAGACATACGGTCAAGAATACTTTCCTGTTGGGAATATTGGAATATTTTCAGCATGTTATGGTATTAGTTTTAGTTCATGTGACTTAATGCAAATTGAGCTTCTTGAATGGAGCTTCGAAATTTGTCAAGTCAACATTTTTTCGACGGAAATAAAAAGCACATGCCAGATTTGTGCCGGTACAGCAGTAAGTATTTCGGTAGTGCAAAGGAAACTGATGCAATAAATAGGCAAATTTAGCTAATTAGCTCAGCCCGCTGCATTGCTGCGACAGCACTTTCGCGAAATTACGACATGGAAAGCTCTTCCTTCGGATTGCTTATCAATACGTCTGCTGATAGCCCTTGCGAGGTCACCTGCTGTAACCCCTCGCATCAACAGCAGCAAAATCTGATGGGGATAACGCGAATGTCGCAAAAGGATGGCAACACACACAAGGCACAACGGATGAAGCAAAGCTCACGTCGGTAAGGAATCTGCATAACAGCTCGTGGAACGGCGGTCAGACAGCGAGATCTCGCGCACGTGCTACCGATTCCCAGGGATATGTTCGGCACAACACACATGAGCCAGTCCGAGTAGCTGACAGCGACTGCGCTGATGATAAAGTGTTCACTGCTCTGCCACCAAAACAGAAAAGCGATCACCAAGGACAACATATTCTTCGCATCCGTTTGGCATCAATTCAGTTCATGAAGCCTACGCTAAGTGTATCTGTCTTCGTGTCAATCACACAGCTGGACGTCAGGAGCAACCTCTTTAGTTAACGTGGGCGAGCTGTGCAAATAATTTTGACATGACAAGCCGAGACCACAACCATTTAACCGAAACATCTCCATTTGAAGTGTCATGACCACTAAAAGCTAGGTACGCTTTTACAGGAGGGTTGAAGTCATATGCGTAATAATTGATGTTAGAATCAGATGTGAGTGGACCCAAGTTTTAAATTTTCATCCTGCGCCACTTAGTTTGTCCCGCACAAATGAAGTTAAAAAAAAAAAGGCGCCAGGAAGCAAGTTGACCATCAAGGTCCGGCAGAGTCATATAATATTATTATTGCCGCGTGCGCGTCGAGCTTACCCGCTCCCCACCTTGCCCTCTTACCCTTTTCTTGTTGAGTGTGAGGGTATCGTGGTGTGGGGGGTGACTCTCTCCACAGAAAGTCACTGCACAGGAAATATTTTTTTTTTTTTTTTTCTTTTCGCCCGGTTGTATATGTGATGTGACCAGGGTGGGGCTTTCGAAGGGATATGCGCGTTTGGAAAGGGGAGATTCTCCGTGCCACTATATAAGCAGGAGGTTGCGGTGCCAGCGAAAGCCGCTTTGGTTCTTCTTTTTCTGAGTGTGGTTGTGATGGAGCGAGGAGTGAACTGACGACGCATAAGTACACTACGCGACAGCCTGGATTGTATTGCGCGTTTTGAGCAGGAACATCGTGCGCAGTGCTATCCGCGCGAGGATCTGTCGACATGTTGTTTAAGGTAGGTTGTGGAGATCTCGAGTGGGATCCAAACGATACATGCGTAAATGTACATGCTAAAGATATTCATGAAAGTGAGAACACTCATAACCTGCAGATCCGGTTGGCAATTTCATGAATATGCCGATACAGTTATGACAAAAATTGACGTCTCGGCGAAGAGAGAAGGAGCGCATGCTTTGCGGTATTTGTCGGAATCTGTAAGATGTGAAACGCGACGACTTTCTTTGCTGAAACTCTCAGTGTGACGTGTTCTAAATAACGGGTAATTCAGTCCAAGTCGGAATTTATGCAAAGTCACGCCGTTCTTTGTCTTATATATGTATTGTATGGTAATAGGAAGGAATTGCTTTTTGGGCGTTTCGTTCCTGTTGCTGGAGTCACCTTTTCTTTTTTTTTTTTCTTTCACATTTGTGACCCTTATGCTGCTGTCAGTCTTTGGGAGTTGATATGAATAATTTTCTAGTGTAACTAGAAGTTTGTGTGCAGCTTCAATGTCAGTGGTACCGCATGATAACTTCTTGCGCCTATGAATTTGAATACTAAGAACGTTCTGCTCAGTCGTTGGTCGGAAACGAGGGGTATCTACGCTTCTTTTGACTATAAGCATAATAAACATGAACAACAAATATACTCCTCTCGTTTTCGACGAATGCCATGAGCAAGAAAAGATACTTCATATACCGGCGGTTACCAGTGCGTATTTTGTGCGCTTTCTAGGGTACATGGACTTGTGTACGCACATGTGCACTTTGCAAACGCTTATTTTGCTGTTGCTTTACTAAGTCAGAAATACATACTACATAAGAGCGGCGCGAGCTGGCTCATCGAAGATGGGAGTGACATACTGAGAAGGAGAGCAGTTCAGGCAGGCGGGTAAACAACAAACGTATCGCCCACGCATTCGTAAGTAAAGTTAAAAACAATGCGACTGAGCCTTCAGTAGAAAAAAATAGTCTCACATACGCATTCCACTGCCAGATCTATTTGAATGCGGGACGAGGCTCAATTCCCATCTCTGGTTGTGCTGTTTGCACCTTTTGCGCTGATTTGCTGTGAACGTTATGACGCCAATGCTGGCGTTTCTTTACGATGTAATTTTCGGCCACAGCTGCAGAGACCTGATAGCAATCAGACTGGCTTTTATTGTAGCAGCATAATAGATAAATATTAAACTATTGGGTAATGATTGCATAAAAATAGAGCCGATTAAGTGCTTCTGCTACCAAGCAACTACCAGTACCTTAACTGATCAGGTACGGTAAAGCCATTAAGAATACCGCTCAAACCCCACTCTTAAAAGATAGCTTCACCGCATGACACCGTGGGAACAATGCGTAACACGTTAGAAACATAATAAGCAAAGAAGGGCTAGAAAAGGAAACAGCGTCGTTCCTCGTGAAAGCGACCGTAAGGGAGGCATCAGACTCACTATGATCGCCGCTTGTGCCAAAAAAAAAAAAGAAAGAAAGGAAGAGGACAAAATGCCCTGTCAAGTTTTATGCGCTCTGAACTTGTCCTTCCATGCCGCCAGACGGGAACCCGTTTGTCCAGCGCGGAGCCTTTGGACTGTCGTTGAATATTTATGCGCCAACGTGCGAGCAGAAGTCATTGCAGCTACAAGCGATCTAAGCACCCGCTACCGTGTCAGCTCTCCCGTATATCAGTTATGCAGACAGGGTTTTCTCCTCTGAGGGGCTGAGGGTATCTCCAGGTTCCATTCTTTTATTGTTTTCGTTGCTCTTATCCTCACGTGTCTCTGACAGACAGCGCTGTTTGTGTCCTCCCGCATTCCCCGTACACTGCCATCAGTACATCTACATTGCGTTTCCGCTCGTGAGTCTCCTCGCCCAAGTCTTTGACCAGATTATAGATCGATAGGTCGTTTAACTCTGTGTCTTCCCTCCATTTGCGGTATTTTTTTTTTTCTTCGCCGATAATGGCGACATTTAACGATTCCTCTCCGACGCCTAAGGCATTTTGGCATACGGCAAAAGAAAGAGAACTCAGACATTTCACTCGGCAGGATTATACCCTACCATGCAGGTATTTATGAAGATTTTATCGCCCTAACCCACGGAGAAGATGAGAGCGAAGCTTTGAGTAAATGGTGCGCTTCGCAAGAAGAACGTTGTGGGTTGGACGTCCGGGGAGGATCACGTTTTTCTGCTATCTAGACGCTTTGATAACCTTGGGAAGATTTGGCTTCGTAAGCCGGCAGAGAGGGAGAGAAAAAAAAGAACGATCAATAAAAAATGCTGCCTATATTTGTCATTATGGTAGGTTCTGCAAACAGCGTTCCAGGAGAGCCGAGCATCTGAATCGGACGCATGCTCAGTCACTCGTAATATCGGAGGCTTGACTCATTTATCTATGCTTTGTTCTCTAAGCATGCACTTTCCTCTTGCAAAAACATTGACAGACCAGAGCTATAATGATACTAGTAATTATTTCGGTTTTTCATTTCTCTACACCTAGACCTACTGCTGCAACTTGCCTGTTTTGGCTGCCAGTACCGACGATAGCTATAAGAGGTTTGAATATTACTATGGATAACAATGTGATGATCACATGGAACAAACGCACGAAAACGCGCCGTAGCGCATCACCCATGGCTATGCCCTATAATTACGATATTTTGCCGCAGGCGTAACAGCAAACATCCGGGGAGCGTTCGCACGTCAACCGGTATATTGACGTAGCATCTCTCCACTCTAAAAACAGAACTTCACCGCATAACACGGCGATGACCAATCGCCATTCCGAAAGATATCTTTTCCTGACCCTATTTTCTGGAAACGGTGGTTTTTTGTGACACTTATGCGCTGCATAAGTGTCACAAAAAAGGCGTACGCCCACCGTTTCCGGCAAATAGGATCATGAAAAGATATCTTTCGGAATGGCGATTGGTCATCGCCGTGTTATGCGGTGAAGTTCTGTTTTTAGTGTGTATGCGATGCACTCTAAAAAAGAAACTGCGCCGCATAGCAGGATAATAACAATAGCCCTACCTAATGATGTCGTTCGCGACTTTTATTGAAAAACAACGCAGGCGTTAGGTCTTTCTGTGTCACAACGTGCCACAAAAGCGTACAACCACCGTTTTTGACATAAAGGAATAATGACCCCAAGATTCGTCGAGAGGAACGAACAGTCCGTGTCATCACGTTCACTTTCACCGCGTCACTGCTCATTTCTCAGGGCACAGCAGGAGCCGTGAAACACCCCACATTATGCAAGCGATAAAATAGATTATGCACAGGCGGCTTGTGCAGCTGGTCGCTCATTAGCATCATAAATTGTGTTGTATTATGTATCGGGTGTGAAAGACATATCATACTACAAGATGCCGTGTATTGTGGGGAAGTTCTAATTTCAGAATGGCATGTCCTGCGCTTTAAAAAAATAAAAAATATAAATAAAATATTTCGCTTATACACGGTTCTGGGTCAAGCGTAATTCAAAATGACATCGTTAGTTCTGACCTGGTATTTCTTAAAAACAAGAGGCGGCGCCTATCTAGGGCGAAATATTTTTTTTCCGAGGCAGGCGCCGCCTCCGGGTTTAATCAAATCAGAGGTCGGAACGATATCACTTTGACTGATGGTTGGCCCCGAGCGTCTCGTGTTGCGAAGTTCTCTTGCAGCGTACTACCTCACCAGTCCACGAATGAGTTGAGCAGAATACTGAGGCACCGGAGCTATCTTTTGATCGTTTTAGTGCACTAAAGACATACACTCTAAAAACAGAACTTCACCGCATAACACGGCAATGACCAAGCGCTATTCCGAATGATATCTTTCACTGACTCTATTTGCTGGAAACGGTGGGCGTACGCCTTTTTTGTGACATTTATGCACTGCATAAGTGTCACGAAAAAAACGCCCACCGTTTTCAGCAAGTGGCGTCGTTGAAAGGTATCATTCGGAATAGCGATTGGTCATTGCCGTGTTATGTGGTGAAGTTCTGTTTTTAGAATGTACACTTTTATTTTCCCTTGGACTTGGACAGGCTCATCTTGTCCAAGTATGCTCCTCCCATAATGTTTTCAACAAATCTAAGCACTGGAACACTGGAAGCACTGTTTAACGGTTGGCGCTAAGTGCACTATTTTTTCCCACGCAAACCCAAGGGAAAATAACCAGTGCGTGTACTCTAAAAACACAGTCTCGCCGCTTAATACGTCAAGGGTAAATTGTCATACAAGCACACTCTAAAAACAGAACTTCACCGCATAACACGGCAATGACCAATGGCTATTCCGAATGATGTCTTTTACTGACCCTATTTACCGGAACCGGTGGGCGTACGCCTTTTTTGTGACACTTACGCAGTGCATAAGTGTCACAAAAATGCGTACGCCAACCGTTTTCAGCAAGTGGCGTCGTTGAAAGGTATCATTCGGAATAGCGATTGGTCATTGCCGTGTTATGCGGCGAAGTTCTGTTTTTAGAGTGCAGAGACCGCTCCTCACTTGACTGATTAGAAAGGGAAAGTGTACCCATTTCCCGTGACGCCTACCGCTTTCCACAGATGCCGATTCGTTTTCGTCTTCCAGGGCAGCTGCAGACGAGATGGAAAGGGGGCAGAAGAGACACCGCGTATCGCTTGTCTGACAGGGTTCGCATATTTCAGATGCCTTATTTGTTTTCTTGCTCTCTGTCGCCATAGCCAAAATCAGAATCCCGCTTATCTCACTGCCCATACGTGATGTCTCGCTTTTTTACCGTCCTCGTTTTTCAGCTGCCCTGCTTGTCCGATGAGGAGTAATACGCCCTTCCCTCGCCGCACTTCTGCGACCGACATAAGGTGGATTCCACATGTGATTGTCGAGGCGGCGTCTGCGTGTTTCTTCATTTCGAGAGTCAGTGTTTGCTGCAAATTCGATTTGGCATTACGCGAATACTGTTTGGTGAAAGCATTCCAAATGCTCCAGGAAGTGAGGCAAACATTCTTTGGTGTGTTGCACTTCCTTTTTTTCTGTTGTGGCGAGTGGGCGCGGAATCTGTCGCGGTTTCAAGTGAGAAAGGATTCATGGCTGTGTCTGTGGGTATGAATATTTAAAATACAAGAAGCACACTTTAGATTGCCGGCTACGGATTGGACTCTTTCTGGAAGCAGGTCGCAGCATGGCACCGTACACTGTGAGAGCACGCGACAGCAGTGAAGGCGTTTGCAGTTGCAGTGTGACATGCAACCGCGAACGCTGAGGTGGCGGCGCTTTCGGAAACGCTTGTGAGGATCGAGCTCTAGTGCCTGGAATTAGCATGCGCAATTACACATTCCTTTTCTCGTAAAATTTCTAGACATAGCCATCATATTACGATACAGGAATTAGCTGCGGATTTTGGGCAATTATACCAGGATGAGTCCGACTGAGCAAAGAAAGCGTTACATTGACAAGGCAATTTCAATGAAGAGTTAAATAAAAATGACTTTCTAGCAATTAAAATTTGTTAAAAGTGTCTCACTATGAGGCAAAATGATCGGAAGGTAGCTGCTTACGCCGTAACTTTCTGTCGATTCTTTATAGAGAACGTGTCCCCCAGTAAGCGGAACAGGATTTTTATCATATGCTGCAATAGTACTACGCGCACGCAGTCTGTACAGGTGAGATATACGGCCTGGCCGACATTCTTCTCAGAGCAGAATGTAACTAATCAATAACTGATTAGTTAAAATTGACTACTTAACTTTTCGATTAAAGAAGCTGGGGCACATATTGAATAGGTGGACTTGCAGGCACTGGTTGCCTGAGGCGATCCCAGGTTTCAGAAATTGGGTAACGGGTATGTGCTTTGAGATATCGATTACGAAACTTTGCTCTCAGCACAGAAACTAAACATACCGACACCCGAGACCAACGCGAAAATCTTGACGGAAGATCACCCTGCGCTCTTAAAGCAGAACTTCACCGCATAGCACAGTGATGACCATTCCGAACGATATCGTTCGCTCACCTGACCGGTGAGAGACGGTGGGCATACGACACCTGTGACACTTATGCTCTGCATAACTGTCCCAGAAATGGCGTACGCCCACTTAAAATCGCGCGTGACCCCAGGTGCCATAGCCACTCCCCTCAGCTGCCTCCACGATAAGATATCGCTTCAATGATCACCCGATACCACGATATTTTAATATTGTCCTATATAATATCATCCTTCCACTGCATTCGTACAGTTCCTTGCCGCTGTAGCTCTCCTCGGCAAAGGAGTCAATCTCGGCGTACAGGTTCATATGGGCCGGAAAGGTTCCAAAGTTCATCAGGCACCATTTTGCAGAAGATAGGATATCATGAGGCAACAGCTCCTATGATTAATGGTGGAACAAAAAGAGGTATGAGTAAGATGAAAAACATTTTTTTTTTCATTCCATATGAGGGTTTTGAATAAGTGGCTACCATACCAGGGCTACGGGTAACTATTGTAAAGTCATTATTGCTCAAGGTGCTGTTGCCACGGCTGAATCTGCCCCTCTCCCCCTCGCAATGAAATCGTACGTACGCCACTGCCATCTGTGAACACATGTCGCAGCGTCATCAGTTGACGGTTGTTATGTTGTCGCAAGCCCTAAGCATCACGTCGACTGAAATTAAAAGCGACCCGTCTTTTATGTGCTTCTTGTAGCATTGTGGCGCCAAAATCTTACCTTTCCACTAGTGACACCTCGAAATTTTTAATTTCAAGTTAGTATGCAGTGTCGCTTTAGTGTTACATCTTCTGAAACTCAAACGTTAGGTAGAAGACACAACCCTTGCTGCACAACTGTTGGTCGCGTTGTACCTACCTGAAACAATACGTCACATTGACAGATCACATGGAGCTCACCATTCCGCCGCCAACCGCCACACAGGCTCAACTCCGGAAGTCCAGGGAAAGAAGTGTCTCACCCTCTCACCTCCCCTCCTGCACGAGTTTCAGGCAGTGAACGGATGAAGTTGCAACTCTTTGCGTGATTTTGCGTCCGCGCTTCCACAAACGACTCTAAGATGACGACAGTCACTGCATTTTTTATTTTGTCGATGCTTTTTGACCCATCGGGACGGTTACACCTTCTGTTCAAGTTATGCTGACTGGATGCCAATCGATGCTGTACACAAGATACGTTTCAAGCTGGACACGCATAAAATTGCCTTTTGTTACATCCACGTTTTAGTTATCTTTGCATGCTAATGGCATATGAAGGAGCTTTAAGCTGCTAGACAAGTTGTGGGGCTGCATGGAACAGGGCTGTCAGAGCTTCAATATACAGTGAAACCTCCCATGTGGGACACATCTGTACCTGGGACACTCCCCTAAGTGGGACAGTATGAGCCAGAACATGCACTTCTCCATAGATAATACATTGACCCGCTCTTCCGAAAGTGGGACACCTCCCTATCTCAGAAAATGGGACAGCATATTTTTCCCTATGTGGGACACGTGTCGTACTTCCGTCCTCTACATTTCCCCCCTTTCCTTCCCCTCCTTTTCTGTCATCCGCACTGAAAATTAGTCATTCTCTTGGCGACCACTGGCCTGTTAAGATGCCTAAACGCAAGCTTTACGAATTGTGCCTAGAGAATTGCTCCTGTCGTCGCTTGTGGCTCACTCAACCCAGTGCAGCAGTACCTCGAAGTTTCCCAAGAGCGTCATACTCATTGATGCAATTGGATGGATAGTAAAAGCATGCAACGACGTTCGAGCCGACACTATCAGAAAGTGCTTCCACAGTTGTGGTTTTGGTGAAACCGGTGTTGACGAAGACTATGGACCAAGTGAACAGGAAAACACGGTTAAGTACGCATATTGTCAGAGCAAGCTTGATCTGGTCGACGAAAGTGAAAGCCGTCTGCTGGATGCTTATGTGACGGTTCACGAAGAGGAGATGGACCAGTCACAGGGCAGTAATGAACGCATCAGAGATGACGAAATTTCAAGTGATAATGAAAACAGTGATGATTATCTAGCCCTCCACAAACTGGGTAAGAGGGACACCCCCGACTGCCAGCACTGCCACGTTCCCGCAGACATCGACCACCTCCTCACCACCTGCGGTCAGTACTCCAACGAGCGCGCGGCACTCCTCCGCAATAGACGGAAGGCTGGCTACACGGGCTACGATCTCAGCCATCTCTTATGGCCAAAGGGACACCGGCGAAGCAAGCGCAAAGCCCGGAACGCCCTCCTTGCGTTCTCGCACGACACCGGGCTGGCAGAAACACTCTGAGCCTCACAGAGGTGCGACTTGCCGCCAGGCAAGAGCAGGCAGACTGCACCTCTTTCCCTACAC
>JARGYV010117777.1:0-15013 GCA_029532675.1 Ornithodoros moubata | reverse complement strand
ACACTACACCCAATGGCAATGGGGGTAGCACTCTACTCGCCGAGCAGGGAAATTCCCCATATCACCATCATCATTTAATTGTTGTTGTTGTTCCTAATGTTCCTCCGTATCTACAGACACGATTCTGAAAGTTAGTACAAAATCTGTGAGATTTCAGAATGTATTGAGCTTGAAATACAAAAAGGTGGTGGTGGTTGTATTGTTGTCTGCGCCTCCCCATCATCATTGTCATAATTTATTGTTGTTGTTGTCTGCTAGCCGTTGCTGGCCTCGCCAGTGGCAGGCAACGTCACGACTGTCGTAAAAAAGAAAAGAAAAGGTCCAGTCCTGGCATTACCCAAGAACGCGGTCAATTTCTTCTATGCACTGATCGGATATAATTTTCATCACTGAGCGCATGTCACCGCGAACAATATCATTTGAATCTGTAGACGACCACACAACGCAGTGTAAGGTATTTTGATCCAGAGGCGGAAACAGAAGTGTCATATAAATTTCTGGATCCCCTTCTTGGCGTCTGTCCGATTCGAAAGTGCCTTGGCCCTCGTTAAGACTGGGACCCATGACCAGTAGCAACAAATGTAGATGAAACGAGAGACACGCCAAACGACGGAGATAAATCTGGGGCTATGTGGACCGTGCGAGGCACCCATTAGCGTTACCCAATGGGGCGGAGAGCACGCTCTGACCGTGCCTCACACCAACGGGTGCTGTTAAGTAATTGCGTGTAATACGACCCCTTACTTCGATGGGCCTCAACCACAGGCCGCATGCCGGAACGAACTTCTCACCCTCTGCTATTTGTTATTCGTTGCTGTCAATGTTTTCTTTTTTCTTTTCGTACGTATTGCTGCTGGGGTGCAGGAAAAAGAGTGCCAATGACACCTGAGCGTGTGGTTAATTAATATTTATAACGGCAATATTCAGTCCTATTACTGGAACTAGCAGCAAAATGAACCAGTGAGCAGGACGATGTGAGGCACCTGGGTGCAACGAAGCCCGTGCTGGCAGTCGTGAAGCGTGACAGGCGCACTAAACTCTCACTGTATATTAAACTTAGCTACTTGAATCCGGCTTCAGTTCTGAATTCAGACAAACTAAAAGTTGCACAGTAATGTTCGTGAAATTTGATCATGCCTCCAACGAAAACAGACACGCAATACAGTACGATAGAAACTATGGAAGAATGTGTATGAATGTGTAGAACTAGAAAAATGTGTATGAAATATGAAAAAAAAAAAACAGTGTATCGTACCGCTAAATGGGCAGAAGGTGGGCAATAAGCTTATGCTACTTCGGTGTCCGACAAGCGCATTAGAAAGAGCGCGATGGCAAACCCTTTATTATTATTATTATTATTGAAGGAATATTGTATTATTTTTAGTAAAAGGTCAAAACAAAAATAAGAAATGATCCGTCAAAAATCACTCGAATAATTAAAATCGCGGCGTCTACTTCTTGATTTTTTTTAGTAGCCTGCTCTTATCTTTATGACTTTTATATCAGTGGTTGCTTAGAGCGCTGCAAGTCTTGCATTTCACGTGTTCAAATTACCACAGCACCTTATTTGCTCCGGACGCCTTCATACCTTTCGAATTACTTGGAAACACGCTTTAGCCTCGAACGATCGGTGCAGGGCAATACCAGCCTGTGCAGGATAAAGGAAGAGAGAGGAAAACATTTAAAGACCCCCCAATACTGAGCGAGTGCAGCCAAGCCGTAAACGGAAGCTCCCATCTCCAAACGAGCGCGCTTAACTCTGCACAAAATGCAGCAAACAAACGGCCGTCCAATCCACAAGCAGCGTACCAAAGGCAGCGTCCAATGAGCCGCAGCGAGCGGCAGACGGCGAAACAAAAAGTATACCAAACTCATTTGGACGTAGGCAGCATTTTACTGTCGTCAACATGGCGTCCTTCTCGTAACGACACAACTCTGGTCAATAAAAGCACACGAGGTCAGACTGTCACATCGGCCATTGTTGGGAGGCAACGCAATTAGACAGAGTCTAGGTTGAGATGGGGACGGCTACTGAAGCCAAGAAGATAGTCGTTGTTGCAGGTTCCGTCAAATTAAATAAACGTCCCAAACAATCGCCAGTAGCTTATTGGACATGCTCCTGTTGGCTGTTTTCCGCAAGGAGGAGCTGCATTTTAATGCTCTTTACTGTTGCAGCTCTGCGCGACTGAGCTTGGTGGTTCCGCGATGGCACTTTAGTTAATTTAATTTCCCCGGCCCGTTTTGCGCGCAAGAGGTCGTCGTGGAATTCTGTGCAACGGATATACGTATGTGCGTGGGATGAAGTGCTCAGATGGTGAACGACTTGGGCAACCTGGCGGGAGGCGTGGAGAGGAGGAATTTCTTTCTCTGTCGTCGTTGCGGTTTCAGAAGAAACTTTTCTTTTTTTTTTTAAGTTTATGGAGGACATGGATGGCTACAGGACACACAAACATTGCCTCCAGAGAAGCATGCTGATTAAGGTGAAAGGCTAGGTTCTCAGGCTAGAGAGAGAATGGCCCTGCTTTTACTATAGCTATTACTGAAATTGAAATTGAGGAAGAAAATACTCTTTCGGTCTCCGTACCATGTTGTTTGAAACGTATATCGTGCCTTTGAAGTGCCACGCTTCTAGCATGTAGATGCTGGAGCGTGAAGTGGCGGTTTATTATACGCACACAGTGTAAAAACTGTCAGAGTTCCGGCAGCACACAGGTGGTATAGTGGTACGGTGTTTGGCTACCGCAGATTAAAACTTACGCCGCATGACATAGAGCATGTGAACCGTTGTCAGTCACTGTGAATTTGTTTACTCGCTCAACTTGTGGGAGAGGGTGAATGTGCACGAAGGTGTCACGATATATCGTGTAAGCCACTAACTTATTGTCTTAATTTGACATATTCGTATTCAGCTGCACTACACATTTCCTAGTGATGTTATGCACGGAGTGGAGGTAGAAGAAAAAAATGAGGAGGCTGCCATTGAGGTGGTGGGGGTGGTGGTTTTGTCGTAGACAAAAACCAATGTTGTTACTGAGGTCAAAGTATAGGTCAGATTCGTTCCTTATGTACTTTCACAAAGATCACTTCACATGCTTCTCACTGCCTTTTAGAAATTCAACCAACGAAAGTGGCATGTTTAGGCAACATCCCAAATGGAACCATTGTTATCACGTTACGGACTTGTCATCGTCGGGACGTCAAAAATTTGAGTGGTGAACGCTTGCTTTCCGTTGTGATATCTGTATATTCCCATAGCTGTGCGTAATTCCGATGCTGAATAAAAAAGAAAATAATATAAAGTGAAATAAAATAACATAAAAAGAATAGAAGAAGAGAACAAAAGAAGAAGAATACAAAACAGTCACTACAAACTAAGTGAGTAATGACGGTGAGAGGAGGTGCTTTACGACTCTAAGTATGTCCCGATTTAAGCTTGTTGAGGTATGTAAAACCTACCGTTTATGTATGTAGTGATAGCGCTGGAGATAAAAGTAAAATGGTGTGTGATGAGAAAATTGCAAAACGTGCATGAAATGAGCGCATGCAGCGGGCAAGTGCAGAAGGAATATCCCAGAGCATGCTCTTTTAGTCTTCTCAGCGTGAGAAATCATTCCTTCTGCATATTCATACGATGGCCTTTTGAAAATTAAAGTATTCAGGACACAGATTACAAATCTGATTCCGTATGTATGTGTACGGAACACCTGATCTACATATAGTTCTTGAACTGGAATCTACTCTGCGTTCACAGAACGTTGTGGTTCTATATTTTTCATGTTTCACCCTTCAGACAACTACGTTTTTCCTGTTTCCTGTTATCATTTTAGTTTTTTTTTTTTTTTTTGTAACACCATTTGTAATTTTCATACTTCCACGAAGAAGAAATAAATAAATAAACTACACTGTAGCATAGACAAGAAAGTCTGCAGTTTTTCCTCTATCTTTTCAAACCGGCATAGGAAGAAAAGCAGTTTAGGAAACCCTTCGTCTTCGACCGTAGGACATTCTGTCACGTCCACTAAGGTTCGCTGCCTGAGCTACGCGTAGGATTCAAATTTGGCTGCATATACTTTTGCATCTCCGACGAGACTAGCGATGTCCTGAATAAGTAAACAAGTCCACCGTCCAATCTACTTCCCCATGGGTTTCTGCAGATTTGTATTGGGGCCTACAAAAGTTTGAACAAAGCGTCCCGATTCATGTTTGATTCTCTTTCGCCATTGCTGTGTTTGGACCTGCTTTTTCGGAGATTGAAGCTTGGGGCCATTGTTACTGAAAGGGATGAAAAAGTTCGGCATCTTTGCCTGTATCGATTTCGCGAAAGAGAAAGGCACATATAACACCAGTTTAAAAGTAATTACAGCGCCCATGCACGTATAGCTTTCATTGTGTCGATTCCGAAGAAAACATTCTTGCGATTGTATTGAACCCCACGGGTTAGACGCAGACATACCGGGGCATTTCAGGTGATACGAAACAGAAATTGCATTGGAAAACATGCATGTTGAAAAATACTTTTCGATTGGTCACGAAATGGTATTGTTCGAATTGAACCCATATGGTGGTCATGGCGATTGTATCTTTGAGTGCTAAACGTTGCTGACCTCGCCAGTGGCGGGCAACCTTACGAAATTTGCAAAGACAGCCCGAAGTTCATTTTATTTTAAACGCACAATTTATGCCCATACAGCTGAAATAAATGAAGCCCCAAGCAGCACAATGTACTGAAAGTCAAGTGCATTCTTATCTGTTTGTCTGCCTCTCTGACGCGCTGCAAACTACAAGAAGTAACCTTGATCAATCCGTTCACGCGTAATGCACCCGGCTTTCAGTACATTCTGCTGCTTCGAGGGCTGGTCACTTGACCCCGCCTACATTGTTAATGTTACAATTTTGCAGCGATACAAAGGCACATTCCTCCTTCTCATTGCTTGTCGCTCTTCTCGTTGGTGATAGCAGTCATAGCAAATGGCCTTACAACGCTTATCGCGAGACGAGCCACACGGCAGAAGGGTTTGATTTTCGGGTGTCGGAGCCCGTACACTGCTGAAACCGGGCCTCGTCAGAAAAAGCCGGAAAACACACGGAAAGATGACGCAAACATCCTTGTGTGTCATCTTATTGTTCGTTGCTTTTCTCTTTCTCTCTTTCTCTGAACAGCCTTCGCTTTTCATCCCGCCTGTATCATCAGGCACAAAAAAGAGAGAAGTAAACTAAGTAAAGGTAATCAGTGGACTCATACAAGAAATTGATTTTGGAAGTTTCGTCTTCGGTGAAGAAAATCGAAATGCTATTAAGCAAAATCTTTGAGTCGAAATATGCGGGTCTTCTACAAGCAACATGGTTGTTTTAATAACCAAGAGCGTTCACCAAACATTGTTGAACCGAACGTGCCTTCTTTGTTGATGCGGGTGCACTGATGCATAGACCTGTACCGCAACGTTCTTTGCAGACTTTGATTTTTTTTTATTTATTTGATTTATTTATTCTTAGGGGAGCTGCGCTGAAATGAAATGTGTGCTTTTGGTGAGCCACACTGTGGTGTTACCGACAGTTGTGCGTGCGGAAAGCTCATACGTTTGGTGGTGGCCGTCGGCTGACCCCGTAGGAAGATGCTCTCTGCCTGAGCTGTTTACGAGAAAAACAACTTCAGTTTTTCTGTCCTTGTACTTTTAACCTTCACCACATAACCCGGCGAGAGTTACTCGCCAGTCGTGATGTGTTAATAGTAATGTGCTGTTCCGTCATTGCTGAGAGGCGGTTATCATTTTAAAGGGCCCGTGGCATCTCGCGGGTCAACTGTTTGATTTTCATTTGCAGTGAAAGTCCTGAAGGCAATAAATGCCAAGCATCAATCTTACCGCTGGAAACGCCACCGTTGTTTTTCAAATTCAGCTTCGAAAATGCCTTTCCTCTCGTCGAATGCTTATTCATGGGAGCTGCCATTCTCTATCAGAAGTGCGTAACCCTACTCGCTGAACGAAAACGAGATCGTGGCTCGTGTCATGGACTTCTGGCTACTCGTGGCTTGAGGCCGCGAATCACCTGTAAGGTGATCGTAGGAAAGTTTAGCAACATCATTAAAAAGTCAATGGCTTTAATTATTATCATGAACCGCAGTTCACCAAAATTATTTGACAAAATACAAATGAATTTAAATGATGTTCAAACCGTCATGGCGATACTACGTTATGCCGTCAGGAGGTCAAGTGTGTCAAAGTAGCGTTGATGTCACAGCCTTCCTCCTCCGGAGGGCAAGCAGCAGCCGCCTAGCGCTTTGCGGGGCGCTTCATTTAAAAATAAACAACCGGCCAATCATCGCGAAACTTTGCAGGAATGTTTTATATTTTATCCCCTTCAATATTCAAGCAAAACATCTTCAAGAAAAATTTGATTTCCCGGGCCGTCTAAATTATAGGAGAGACGGATGTGATTTGTTATGACCACCTCATTTTCATCTTGTATATAGTAGTAGTACTAGTAGTTGTCATGACCATTACCTATTGCCGCCCTTTTCGGAGGAATTCTCGTCTCACGTATGTGCTGTATTACACAAAAACATAAAAAAAAATCTTCATCGCCTCTTTTTTTAATGTACGAACTCCCCAAACTATCAGTACTCCAACAGCCTGGATGCCATTTCACGGAACAAGCACAATGTCCATGTTCGCGGCGATTATCCGGCATTTTTGTTAAACCTTTACTGACCAGTGACTGACGCTTCGATTGATGTGCTTGCAATTAAAACGTCCCGAAAACGTTCTTAGCCCCAGGAATTCTCCAGTTCTGTTCCGTCTCTGTTGTGTACGTTTTGTGTGCTTCAAAACATACATCAAGATAGCGAGAACGTATCCCTAGTCCTCTGTCCGTTTAAATGAGCCGCGGAAAAGCAATCTCGGCATTCCAGGGAAGGCGACCGCGTCTCGATCAACATTCCCAACTAATGATGCGTTTCAGACGAAACTCCCTGGAAGGCATGCTTAAAATACGCGGCACGCACTGTAAGATCAAGAACATTGATTTGAACTTGAAGGAACTGCCAGTATTGATTCAAAAAACGGGTTTACATAGGGTATTTGTAACACCTTGGAGGGTGTCCTTTGAAAGGTTGCAAGAAAGGGTCAATAAAATTCGCTGCGAAATTTCCCGTGACGTGATAACTGCTTTTCGCTTACGAAGCCATATCGTACATGTATTATGCCCGCCACTGGCGACTACAGCAACGACCAGCAGTCAGCGATACAGAAACAACAACTCTACATTCTCTTTTCCTTCCGCTTGTTCTGTAGAGAAAAAATGGCAAACTGCTGACCGTTTTTCCTCTTAATACCAGTGGTAAAAACTGTCCTCGCAACATCGGCCTGCTTCTCCGTTTCATGCTGAAAGAAATGATCGGTATGACAAACCATAGCCAGTTTTATCGTAAAACAATGTAAAACATGTACTCTTAAGAATTAAAATTATACCTGTTTCTATTTCGCAAGGTCCTCATATACTTTTTTTTTCTCAGTCGAACTGGGAAGCGACTAGAGAGTTCAGATCCGAGCTCTTTGATGTGACTTACTATCTAACCACGTAGCTTTTAAATTGAAAACAGTTGATACCACCAAAATAGTAAAAACCACCGTCAATGGCACGATTTGAGGGGGTGTTATAAGAGAATAATGCCCTTTTGCAGGATCTTTCAAAGAAAGTCTTTCGTAGAGTGAACACTAACCATATCCATACGAGAGTTCATCCTAAGAATGGCCAAAAATACTCTATAGGCCCTAAGTTGCTTCACATCTAAATTGCTTGACTGAGAAACAAAGTTGTACTACTTTTCACGTCAGCTACAATGTATTCTTCGTCTTGTGCGTACCACATCCAGAATCGGTAGTACGGTCGAAGTTTCCGCTTGGTATACTCATTGATCCTTCTGCGTGCTTAAATACATTTAAACGTAGGTGAAAAGATTTCAAGTGGCCAAAGGTATTTAAATTCTGTATTCCTCCTTTCAAGAAATTTGTCGCGTTACAAAGCAAGAAGGCTAATAATTCCGTTACCGAACCCACTTTCTAGGACTATCGGTTTATAGGAAGCGCGAAACAAAAAAGTCGACTGACCTTCCACTTAAAGAATAGCTGGAACGACGATCGAAACTTGGGCGAGGCCGAAGCGCAAGTCGAAATCGGCAAGAATTTCCAATTTCCTACCTTACAAAAGAGGCATTACGAAACTGACCAATCGATGGCTTTTTTTTCTTCTTCTTTTCTGCTTTTACCTTTCCTCTGACATCGATTTTCCCGTGTTACCCTACGCTCTTCTTATCTGCTGAAGTAATCACCTAATTTCGAAACGATTCCCAGGGGCACTTTTCTTATATCCCTGTGTTGGCCCTGCGTATACTTGGAAAACCTGTTTTATTTCCTTCGGGCAACTCCCTGTACCAGCACCTTATCTGTTGTCACTCCCGTGAACTGATTCAATACTGGCCGCTCTCAGGGGTGTATTTTCCTTCTCCGGTTGAGTTGACGCCAACATGCGTAGGTCCTTTCGGGAAGCAGCTAATCGGATGGCGGACACCACACGGTACAAGGCAGGCACGCATCAAATAATAGCCACCAGCGCATGAAAAGTAGGTCGCGTATTGGAACCTTGGCGTAGAACCGAGCCATGTTCTTACCTACTACTAAAAAGCAAATGTTTTCAGTACAGCCTTCATGAGGTTGAACGTACCGGGACTATTTGTAATGATGTATGTCGACTAATTAATCCATTATTTTGTATTCCATTCATTGTACACAATGGGGATGCATGTTGCAGGCACACGTAACAAACGTCACCGGTGATAACCAGGACACGCTGTTTTTGTTGCTCTTTTGCTGCTTAAAGTAATTAATTGAGCGCGAAAACGTGGGTAGAGAGAATTGCGTTTCTTTCTCTTTTCCTTTTTTTGCCATACGTCGGCATGTCACCAAAACAGGGCAACGCCCACAATCAGGGACCACGCTATTTGTAAATAAGACTGATGCTGCTTCTGTGCCACATTTCGTGGCATATCTTTCATCCACTGTAATTACTTTTGTTTTATGTTACAACAGGGGTATAAGCTGGCCAACCGCGCCTTGTATACATGGCCTCTCCCTCAGTTGTCAGAACAACACTGAGTTCTGTATGATGTACGTAGATAATGTAATGCACTCATGCACAAATGAATAAGATAGTTTACCACCTATCACGCGCACTATACGTTGCGCGTACGAATATCACCCATGTCCTAATTTCACTCCACTGTCACCTTCTAATGTCGTTCCTCGTCTCGATTTTGTGTGGTTAATAAAACACTGTAACTGAAGCATAAGTGGTTTCAAGACCGAAAAACAGCGTTTCTTGAGGCATGTGACCGAGACAAAAATGGACGAATATTTTGCACCAGCCACCTCTCGAGGGGGGTTTATAAAATGACGGCTTTGTGACATCCTTAGGATTATGTTGGCGCAAATGGTAATAATCTCAAATTTGGTTCATAAATCTTTTCGCTGAATTTTTTCCGTCACTTAGGCCTCCTCGTCTCACTCACCTTAATTCTCAACACATTTTTTGAACACTATCGAACGTCGAAGCTTCTTTCGCGTCAAGTGCTCTTACGCCCGTGAGAAGCAGCTTGCTGGAGATGCTTGCGATTCGCTGTTTAAGTCCTCAAGTCTAAGAAAGTTCTCCGATTTAAAGAAACACAGTCGCCATTCGCTAGGACTACCCCTCTTTTTACTCACTTGTGGGCAGCGGTAGGCATACGCCTTCGTGTAACACTTCTCAAAACTGTAAGATACCAGAAAATAGTGTTTTGCACAGATCAGGTATATGAATGGTGCTATTGGGAAGAACGATTTCCCGTGTTATGCAGTGAAATTCCAGTTTTAGAGTGCATGATTTATGTACTCCTTTTCACGACACCGTTTGTAGCATGCAGATCGAGTTTCCCTTTATTAAAAAATAAAAGAAAATAATAAAAGAAAGGAAAGAAAAAAGTACAACGCCATATTGCGGAAGTGTCGTATAAGTCCTTAGCCGTTTAAACGTGTGTCCCTTCTTTTTAGCTTCTTATAAACTTTGCCCACATGAACAAAAAGTTTTCACGCCCATCGTCTATCTGACATACATGGCCATCACTACCGCTGACTGATATCGTCGTGCACTGAATACTTGTGGAAGCAGAACGAAAAAGCGACCAGAAAGGCATTACTTTCCTAGTGCTAGCATAAAGCAAGTTTCGAGGAAGTGGCGAGTATATTGTAGCGGAACGAACGGTCTCAGATAAATAACCTGCGGAGAAGCGCATTTAGATTCCTTCCCAGGTGAGCAGAACGTAATATATTGAAACATTTCTCGCGTCTTTCATTATGCGGCACACGAGTGGCTTAGCGATGATAGCACGATGTGTTTTCCAATTCAAAACAGGGGAAAAGGGCCGTCATTTATTTTGCTAATGATAGAATTTTCAGTGCCTGAATCGAGATGTTCCCTTTTGAGAAGAGTGAAGTGTCGTCACGTGTAGGGTAGCTGCCCATGGAGGTTGGCCACTTTACATGGTGGTTGGTTCGTGCTATGGAGAAAAAAATGGAGAGTGCGGCTCCGGCAATTCCAATATGCTGTACTGTACTGTACACAACACAGCATCTTGAAAATGAAGGGGTACTATGTACAAACCCTGTCAGTTTTACATGTATCGCAACACTGCTCTGGATGCAACAGAACTCCGCCCGAAGCTTCAAACGCGGGCTCGCTATTTTTTTTTTTTTTTTTTTTTCGTTCAATCATTCATTCATTTATTTATTTATTTTTGTCGTGTTAGCGCCACAAGGGTTTGCTTTTAGTGTTTCAGCAAGTCAAGACGGGTCGCTTGACCTTTTTATTTATTTTTTTTTTTTCGCACGCATGCTACGTCTTCTTCGAGCAGCGATTGTTAGGGGATGTAATAAATTCGAGTCAAAGATTACAGAACATATTTTCCTTTCCTCGTCGGGACGCATGTATTATTGCATAAAGCTTTCCGGCTTACGCTTAAATGACGAGAAAACACTCACCTTATGAGTACTCTCAAAAAGACAGAAAAAAAAAGTGCAAAGGGACAAAAGAAAGGAAGAAGAAGAAACGAACGCGCCTTATGTGTCGCAAGCCCAAGTTCCATGTAACTAGAGGAATAGCAATCCTGACGAAAGATCAGGGAATTCATGAAAGTGATATTGCCAAATTGCTCTACTTTGTTCGGGGCACCTTCTTCCCGCTCTTTCCTTATTCTCCAGCTTCTGCATTTTAATTTCCCGGCGGCTCTTTTGTGCAGCGGAATCTTTTAATTAGGCCTAACTCGCGTCAAGCAAAGGACTACCTTCTTATTAAACCTGTCACCGTGCTCAAAGCATGGCGCACTACTTCTAAATTGGTAGCGTACACTTGCACGGCAAAGGAAGCGTGACAAGGAGAAAAAGTAAAATAGAAGAAGAAGAACGATGTCGCAAGAAAAATATCGAGGCGCGGAATATCGCTAAAAGATCGGTTGGCAGGTTAACTAAGGTTACATATGTAGAGAACAATGAGGAACTTTGAGTGTGCCGCGCTTCTGCGAGTTATACTTTGACTAGTGCTGTGAACATAAGCCTGATTTGAACGAAACGTATCTGGGGACATTCGATCAAGACACAGGATTCTGTGTCTTAAGCGAAAGGCTTGCCGTGACACCATGAATAGGATAAATACGACCTAACAAAAAAAAAAAAAAAAAAAAACTAAAAGAAGCAAAATGATAATTTTTACTATTCGTATTCGAGATTCGTATGCTACTTCCTAATAAACCCAGAAATTATTATTATTATTACTTTATAGTGGCTTGTGTAGTTGTGATACTCAACAGACTTCTTGCGGTGGAAAGCCAATATAAGGCTGCATATATACGAGAGTGCAACCCACAGTGAACTGGACCGTTAATCACACAATTCCCAGATCCCCAGGCCCGTCCAGCATGAGCCCGAGTGTGGTAGGAAAATAAGAAAGAACTAAAGGGACAACGAAGGAAGACGGGACTCAACACGGACAACACAGATATGAAAGTCGTTTCTGTCGTGTCGCATTTTCGTGCCCTGACTGCCTTTGAGATTTTCTTCACCGACTATAGCCTGCACTGATGCTATTTTATCATTCATACTGTGTATCATGCTTTTTCGCGACCACTCTAGCGCGCCGACCGTTCGTTTCATGCTATGTTAGAAGTGAGAGAGGGACGAAATGGCCCATCAAGGCGATACTAGCTATTCATATTTCTGAAGGACGGCAGTTGCGTTACGTTGGATATTTTACCAAAAGCTCAGGCGTTGTCGATGCGTGGAATGAATCAAATGTTCTCAGAGACGGGCGGCATCCAAGACTGATGTTGCGTCCCTTTCCTTTTCGTGAGAGTGAACGCTGTATTGTTATACGCACGAGAATCTTCCGAATTACGAAATCCCGTTTTATTCAGGATGTGAGATGAACCTAAACGACCTTTGTTCTTTTGATGTCGATTCACTCCTCGAGACAGTTTGTAGACTGCTCAGTTATGGGGCTTTGTCAACAAGACCCTTAGCTCCTCTCATAATTCTTTGAGGTTCTGTCTTAGCATTTCGTTCCACTGCAGTAATTCGTGATCCTTACGACGGTCTCTACATAATCACATAGATGAACAATCAAGAAAAAGAAGTTGCAAACCACAACCCCATGTCCCCGAATCGGCGCTGAATGCGAAAAGCAGTCCCGCTCGGCAACTCTGTGGTGTATTGCACAGCGTTAGAGAAGAGCGAAGTGTTGATTCCATCCCGTCAGTCTTGAAGCTTTTTTTGTCGCAACCATCTTGCGATGGCTTTACGACTTTCTACAAGAAAGTGGAACTTCTCACATGTATCTCACATGTGTCAAAAAGTGTAAAATTACTCTTCCTGAAGTTTATTTATTTATTTATTTTCTGTACTGTTAAGTCTACTCCTTCTGTCCAACAATTTTCAATATGTTGCCTGCATCTTATGCTGCATAGGAAAAATAAATAAATAAATAAAAATCTCGGCAATATCTGATGATATATCCTTAGCACAAAATGAGCCGCAGGAACTGTTTAGGTACCTGCGCCGTTGCAAGGTACTGACACTTAAAATATAATTTAACGGTAGGTAACTTAAGACTGTCACACAAGGTATGATATGCGCAGTAGAGCGCGAAGCTTTGTAAAAGAATCTGGCGGCTTTTTTCTAAATACTTTAAACTTTAATAATGTGGAGATATAGGTGGGGATCCTAAACCATACATGCAGGTATACTGCACTACATAGGTATCCAGCTACCGTTAAAGGACACTTTCGGTACATTGTGAACATACAATTTTGTGAACCCTACAACGATATAAGATAACTCTGAAGCTACTGGGCGAGCGCTCACATTTTCAGGGACGACTTGTTTCCGCGGAAACTTCCGTAAACGATAAACCCGGCAGTTGCCTGACTTTTTGCGTTTACGGTGAGAGTAGCAACTCTGCGTAAGAAAACTTATGAACGGTTTCAATTGTTCTGCATCTAAACAATATTTTAAGTATTTTTAGGGGAATTAACCTGACTGTGTTTCTAGTCCAGTGTAAGGATTTAGAAGAGGCAACAGAACAAAACGACACCGTCGCCATCTGTCGGATGGCATCAGAACTTTCAGCTACCCTATTGGAAAATGCTTTCATTGCGTGCGAAATCTTGGAGATGCCTCAGGACAGCCTGAGTTTCTCTTGGGTCTGCCACAAGAGGTCCTGGAATTCTACATCAGGATCTCAAACTCCTTTGTTGATTCACTGAGTGTGCTTCAGGAGATCCTGAAGCTCAACCTGAGTACATCAGATCTGCTTGATGATCTCCTGAGGTTACCATCATGGTATGCGAGCTTCCGTGTTGTTTGGGTATACATGGGATTTTTGCTTTATTTTGTTTCTGGCTTCCAATAGCACAGCAGCATGTTCCATTACAGATAACCTTTAGTTGCCCATGCATCAAATGTCCTGAAGCATCATCATCATGTATCATCATCATCATCAAAGTTCTGTGCTCATATGCATATCATATTTATTACTTGGGCTCTTGCGTTATCTATCCTCACTGTGATGCAAGAACAGTCGTATACAGTAAATCGTAGGACGGATCAACGTATGTGCTCAAATCTGCATGTCATGGCAGCTTTAAGAAGCGAATTTTCCACAACATAGGCAAGCGACCATGCTGCTGTTTTTCGTACTGGCGTACCGGCGCGATAACCAGTGCATGCCTAAACCTTGAATATGACAACTCACTGATATCCGAAAACTGAGAGCTATTACGTAGAATATCGTTGATCGGAGAAATGGATAGGTTCCCGATGTCACGTTCTTTTCAGAATTCTAGTTTTCGTTTAGTTGGTCACGACACCGTTGGCAACGGTCGTGGCCACCTGTGCTCAATGAAGTGAATCCAGTTGGCCATTACGGGTCAAACTGCTAAACTCGAAATGCGGGGCTTCAATAGATACTGTGAAGAGGGCGATTAGCAATAAGGCTTCAGAATACGCCTCGTAATTAGACGACTCTCTTCATTGTAACGCATCATTGGTGTCTCTCTGTCAAAACTGTCCCAAGGCGATTTAAAATCTGACGAGCAGTCATTTTCTGACAGTGAAGCCTGATAGCATTTCCGACCACACTTGACGACCTAGGCGCATACTGTATACAATAATCAGGACGCATCTCTACGGGCAGGTGAGTCAGTTATCCTTGTCTTTGCTGGCCAGTTCATTAAAGGTTCATTGACCAGATGCCATTATGTTCTTGGCTTAGAGAAGAGAAAATTGGTTTCCCGAATGGACAGGTCCGAACACGGCCGAAAAACACCGCTGGGATCACACGGAAAATAATAATAATAATAATAATTTGGGGGTTTACGTCACGAGACAACTGTGATCATGAGCGACGCCACAGGGTAGGACTGCGGATAATTTAGACC